>JBAMBO010003780.1:0-70518 GCA_037044535.1 Lordiphosa magnipectinata
TAGATAGATAGATAAGTGTTTATTTTCATTTGATACTTTTCATAGCTTACAGCTTTACATTGATTAACTAATAATAAACAAACATTTAAAGCTTGGTTTAAAACCGTCAGCCTTCCTTCTGTTGTATGACATAAAAAACAATTACATACATAAGCATATTCTTATTTTACATATTATATAATATAATTAACAAAATTTCATATTCTACATATTATTTAAAAATTTTCATTTATGACATTTCTTCTATAATTAGTAGCCATCTCTATGTAATTCGCCAGATTATTCCATCCCATCCCCCCGTTCAGGGCCGTCAGCACCTCTTCCTCGGTAAACGTACAAGTTTTAAAATAACGCCAACGAAATTCCCTCAGTATTGGACATCGTCCTATAAAATGCTGCATGTCCTCGTGCTCAGACATATTGCATAGTGAGCATATACCTCCATTTACAACTCTTCTTGGGCAGCTGTTTAGCCATAAAAGATCTCCTCTGGCCTTCATTATCCAAGTTATCTCGCTTTGCTTGAAAGACTCGTTGCAGTATGTGGGCCCTATTGCATAATTAAGGTTTTTATACACTCTTGATGCACTTACTGACGCCTTGTTCATGTGTTGCATGTGGTTATCTGCTTTTGATGCGCTCAGGAACCGAACATTGCGGTCAATCCAATCTGCATGCGATTGGTTGTCTAAGAGTGATATGCCATGATGCGCGAACATTTCTCTAAGCCTCGCAAACCACCCCAAATTATTTCGCATCATTTTTTCAGCAAGGATATGCGGGAGTCTAGAATCTTCATACTCAAATAAAATTCTTGATAGGTATTTGAGATGAAGTGTTAGACTATAGATGTGTCCATCTTCTAGCCCTGCGTCAATTCCCAATATGTAGTTGGGTGTGCTATCTGGTAGTTTGAGTATCCTCTTTAAAAAATATCGCTGCAGTTGGTCTGCCTCTTCCTTTATTTCTCCACCCCAGACTTGAGCTCCATAGCACTGTACCGTTCTGCTGACTGAGTTAAAGATTTTCCATTTAGATGCTAGGTTCACTGTCCCCTTGTTGATGAAATTCGCCCACACAGAGTGGCTGCCACATGCTTCTTAAAGCTCATTGTAGGTGTCAGGATAACCCCAAGGTATTTGTACTCCGGTACCACCTTCACCTGCTCCTCCTGATACGTCCAGTTCTCCGATGCCGCCAGTCTACCGCCTTTTCTAAACACCATAATCTCGGATTTTGTCTTATTGACTTCCATGCCCCACAATATGCAGTGTGTCTCGAGGTTATGGATCATTTGCTGGAGGGTTGAGGGATTGTCCGCTACCATCACAATGTCTTCTGCGTACATTAATACCCTAATGTTTGTGTTGTCGATATACAGGCCACCTCCTAAGTGTTCATGCAGATCATCTAAGTACATCGCAAACAGCAACAGTGACATAAGGCATCCTTGCTTTAATCCGTTAATGGTTTCAAACTTCTCAGAAAGCTCACTCCCAGTCCAAACAGCGCAAGACGTTTGCGAGTATACTTTTTCTATAAATTGTATTATTTTTGTGGATACACCTTGTCGTTGGAGCTTGTATAGAAGATGTTTACGAGGTACTCGGTCAAACGCAGCCTTAAAATCTTCAAAATAAGCATAAACTTTTCTTTTTTCTTCAAATTTAATGCGGACTATAGATGCTAAGTTGAATATGTTGTCAACCGTTGAGTATCCACGCCGGAATCCTGCTTGGAACTCGTTTAATTTATCGTGCTTTTCGACCCACGTTGTTAGTCTCGTCGACAGTATACTCATTAGTAGCTTCGCTGCACAGTTCATAAAGGATATACCTCGGTAGTTCATCGGATCGTTGATATCTCCTTTTTTATATATTGGAAATATTATACTGCTGATGAAAGATTTATCCAAACAGTTGATATCAAACACTCTATTGTATATAGTGACAATTTGTTTAAGCATCTTATTTTGGGCGTTTTTGAAAAATTCATACGGAACTCTGTCTTCTCCAGGAGCTTTGTTGGATTTGGCTTTGTTTAGTGCTGACAATAGTTCCTCCATTGTTAATACTGCATCTAAGTCTGGATCCGTGATATACATTGGTGCATATTGAAACTCCACGGCGTTTTGTTGAGGGTTAAGGAGATTATTAAAGTGATTTCTGAAATCCCACGCAGCTATTTCCACACTTATTTTCGGACTGACTCCTCTAATTTCTCGGACTATCCTCCACCAGTCTTTGCTATCTCTTATTGAGATAATGCGCGCTTCAAGGTTCTGCTCATACTCTATTTTGCTTCTTTCGCATAACACTTTATATTCCTGTTGCGCCTTTGTGTAAATCCGTTTGTCTTCTGCAGTGTTTGTTCTTCTAAGACTGTGCAATGCCGCAAACACATTCTGCCTCTTCCTATAGCATTTGGCGTTGTACCATTTGTTATTAAAATTGGTTGAGTAACCACTCTTGTTGCTCGGCGCCGCTTTATTAATTGCAGTTACAATGTCCTCAATTGACAGTTCTTGCTTTTCGGCTTGCAGCACATTAACATTTTTTGACATTTTTGTTGTATGCTTCTGCTTTTTTGTCGTTCCAGAGCAGTTTTGGCAGCAAGTTTGACTTCTGGTCAGATGTTGTCGAACCCAATAAAGCAAATTTCAGCAGTATAGGCATGTGGTCTGACCAAATTTTGCTCTCCACCTCAAAACTTATCACACGTTCTAGTATAGCTCCTTCAACTGCACATACATCTATAACCGAGCTCCCGTTTCTGTTTATGAAGGTAAAATCTCCATCTAAGTCGCCTTTTGTTCTGCCATTTAAAATTGTCAGTCCCCTGTCATCTGCAAAGTCCAGAAATTTCCTTCCATTTGCATTTACAGTCGCATCTTTGGAGTTTCTTGCATCCACACCATTTATAAACGTTTCTAGCATGACTTCGTCCAAATATTGTTGCTCGCCACCAATACGCGCATTAATATCACCAATCACGATTGCATTTTCCACTTCTTGTTCAAATAACTCCTTTATCTGGTCGAGGTTTGCTGCCCATGTAGCCGGTCTGAGGTATAATGGTATAAATGAGCATGTGTTGTGTGACGTCTGGATCTTTATGTGCTGAATTCCACAAAGTGTTTCATGACTGTGCCTTATACCTTTCTCTAACAGCTTTCTGCTTACACCAATAACCATACCGCCAATAGCTCTTCCGAAACGGCTGCATCTACTTGCTGGTTGCCAGTAAGTTTTAAAGGCTTTAAACAGAGGAGCATAATTTTGTATTTGCTCTGCCTCCACATGAGTCTCCATTAAGGCAAAAACGTCGTTTTGCTCGATGTAGGCGAAAAAACTTCGGTGTAATAACTTATTAGCTAACCCATGGACATTGTAACCTAGGACATTTAAAATTTGATAATTACAAGGGGACGGAACTGGTACGTTTACAATTTGAGAGAGGCATATATTCTAATTTAGTTTTTTTGGGTACTGCTTTCTAAGAGTGACTTAAAATCAATTGGCATTGGTTCACAGTAAAACAAGAAAGAAAGTCGGTCAATCCCGACTATAACATACTCTGTACCCTTACACTCGCATTTGTTCAGGAGTCAAACGGCCAGTTAACACCCCGCGCACAACGCGGTGCGCTCTCTTAGTTTCTCTCTCTTTCTCTCTCGCACTTAGATTGCCTGTGTTGAACGGTTAGGGTATGTTGCTGTGGTTGTTGGTGGGGGGGGTGGGTGGTGTTAACTGGCCGTTTTTTGCTCATAACTTGAGTATCGTTCATCCGATCATTATCATTCCTTCAGCAAATCGATAAATAATTTGGTTTACAAGGTATCTTTAGAAGGTACAATCGATCTATCTTCAAAACTGTAGGAGATATGAAGTTTTTTCCAAATTGCGGGGGCGGAGGGGGCGTGGCAAAAATTGAAAATAAACTTGATCTGCCTGCAAGTATAAGAAATATATGTCCCATACATGTCAAACCTCTATCTCTTACCATCTCTGAGATCTCTTCGTTCATACGGACAGACAGACGGACAGACGGACATGGCTATATCGACTCGGCTGTTGATGCTCAAGAATATATATACTTTATAGGGTCGGAAATGATTCCTTCTCCCTGTTACATACTTTTGCACAAACTTAATATAATCTATGTACCTTCGGTACAGAGTATAAAAAGGCCGGAATTTCGGGCTAAACCCGGTTCGGTTTCAAGCCGGTTTGCAGACCTGGTTTAATACAGCGGTGGTTGGAGTAGGAGCGCCGTTTAACACTTTTTGCTCATAACTTGAGAATCGTTCATCCGATCTTTATCATTCCTTCAGCAAATCGATAAATAATTTTGATTACTAGATATCTCTAGAAGGTACGAACAATCTATCGTGAAAACTGTGGGAGATATGACGTTTCCAAATTGCGGGGGCGGAAGGGGGTGTGTAAAAAATTGAAAATATACTTGATCTGCCTGCAATTATAATGAGTTTTTGTCCCATACATGTCAAACCTCTATCTCTTACCATCTCTGAGATCTCTTCGTTCATACGGACGTACTGACGGACAGACGGACATGACTATATCGACTCGGCTGTTGATGCTGATCAAGAATATATATACTTTATAGGGTCGGAGATGATTCCTTATGGCTGTTACATACTTTTGCACAAACTTAATATACTCTATGTACCTTTGAAACAGTAATATAATTTTATTTTTAATAATTAAATTAGCTGACACTTACAACATTTGAGAACTGCTTAGTTTAAGTTAATAATTATTATATTTTCTAGGAGCTGTTCATCTATACCAGCTCTTAGATCAGAAAGATCATACTAAGTGTTGAAAAGGCTCATTAAAATGATACCTGTGTTGCTGGAACAGCAAGTTTAGTTAAGGCAATATTTTGAATTCCTCGTTTTTTAACCTTTCCCAAATTTTAAAACATTTGTTGATGCATGTTTTCTTGGACCATTTTCGAAGGAATCTATCGGGGGTGACACAGAAATCACTAGAGATTGTGGTATAAACGTTTGCATTTCAAATCTAAATTGTTCAACTTTATATGTAAAGTGAAAAGTTTATCTTCGGTTGCTTGATCAGATGGTGAAATTAAGCGATTTGGAACTAACTGCTCAAATCTACTTGGCTTTGAGCAGTCGGTTTCAATTCGCCTAAATTTTGGCATCTGATCTAGTAACCGAGAATTGTTGTGCCACTTCACATGTAAATGCAAGCAGTTGAAATTTGAAATAAAAGCGTTTATACGAAAATCTCTAGTGATTTCTGGGGCACCCCCGTATAACATCATTTACATATTTTATATTTGATACTTGTTTATTGCTTTTATAAACCTCTCTTCTTCGCAATCAGACGTTGAGACATTTAAAAGTGGATTTTAAAAACTCTCATTAACAATTTCTTCAGAAGTTAAGAAAGCTGGAAATCTTGGCTCCTAGAACACTGCAGCCTATATTGGTACTGAGCTCATAATAGAAGAACGGTTATCAAGGCACTTAGATAGTATTAAACAATGTTTTGCTGAAGATTTTAGAACAATTTCTCGACATGAAAAGCAAGCGTAATAAAAATCACTTGGTAGTAATTGTGAGTCCTGCAGCTTTAAAGAAGTTTTATAAATTGGCTGCAGCAAATTATGTACATATATTTTGAACTACGTTCCATTCAGATGATTTTAGGTGGAGTTTTTTTAAAGAACTCTGAATGAAAAAATCTTTAAGAGTTAGTAAACGTTCGTACATTTTGTAGGTTGTGTTAAATAGCGTTACACAGTTAAGCACTCTTTTTTTCAATTTTTCTATATGCAAAAGAGTTAATATAATGTGAGTACGGAGTTTCTTACAAAGTGTGTATTGAGGTAACTTATACCCTTGTTCCACAGGCACATTCTGGAGGTCATCCGCTGGATGATCTAAGTGACCTCATTCTTTCTGTGTATTTCCTCATAAAGCGTGGTACGGAAACGCTGACAATTTTGTCGGAGCGAAAATTGTTTGATAATTTCCAGAGCCGCTCTGACAATGTAGTGTGACCAGGCAACAGCCAGAAATCAGCTGTTTTGTGTATAAAAAATAATCGAGCTAATTCAAATAAAATAAAAGAGTGTATAAAATTGAAAATGGAAGTCACTAGTGGAAGTTCAGCTTTCTGGGCTAATAAATGTAAAATTGGCTCAAACAGCACCTCCAGGACTGAACTACAGTCCTCCATGGAATCTATTGAGGTAACTTGGTTATTGTCCAAATCAGGAGATGCTTCTGATTCACATGAGCAACCTTCATCCACATTACATTTCTCATAGTTGCATTCCTTTTCTGCTCTGTAATTGTCATTTCAAAGTTTTCCAGATCTAACCAAACTCCATTATCGACGGTGATAGTATAAATCTGACCTAGAGAAATGTCGTAGGATTGGAGATGGTAGTCAGCACATATGTATGCGGCAAATTTAGTTGTGTCAGGAGGAGTGATTTGTTTCATTTTGCCTTCTGTCCCACAGGAGAGAGCTTCAAAATGTACTTCATTTCATCGGAAGTTTCCCCATTCTGCGGGAGCTCCGGCAGACTAGTTTTTATACTCTGTACCGAAGGTACATAGAGTATATTAAGTTTGTGCAAAAGTATGTAACAGGGAGAAGGAATCGTTTCCGACCCTATAAAGTATATATATTCTTGATCAGCATCAACAGCCGAGTCGATATAGCCATGTCCGTCTGTCCGTCCGTATGAACGAATAGATCTCAGAGATGGTAAGAGATAGAGGTTTGACATGTATGGGACATATATTTCTTATACTTGCAGGCAGATCAAGTTTATTTTCAATTTTTGCCACGCAATTTGGAAAATACGTCATATCTCCTACAGTTTTGATGATAGAAGGTTCGTACTTTTTAGAGATATCTAGTACTTGAAATTATTTATCGATTTGCTGAAGGAATGATAAGGATCGGATGAACGATACTCAAGTTATGAGCAAAAAACGGTCAGATAACACCCCCCACCCACCCCACCCATAACCTAGGCATTGCGTTCAGCAGAAGCAATCTTAGTGAGAGAAAGAGAGAGAGACTTAGGGAGCGCACTGCGTTGTGCGTTTTTTGTTAACTGGCCGTTTGACTCGTGACCAAATGCGAGCTGCGACATTAAGGGTGCAGAGTATGTTATAGTCGGGCTTGACCAACTTTCTTTCTTTTTAAGCTAGGGTTTCATTCCTCTTTATTGTGCTGGATTTAACAAAGTCAAAATAAACAACTCGCTTTCTACTCCATATTTGGCTACTTCAGGACTTCCACAGGGGAGTGCCCTTGGTCCTTTACTTTTCATTATTATACTCTGTTTCAAAGGTACACAGAGTATATTAAGTTTGTGCAAAAGTATGTAACAGCCAGAAGGAATCATCTCCGACCCTATAAAGTATATATATTCTTGATCAGCATCAACAGCCGAGTCGATATAGTCGATATAGCCATATCCATCTGTCCGTCTGTCCGTCCGTCCGTATGAACGAAGAGATCTCAGAGATGGTAAGAGATAGAGGATTGACATGTATGGAACATATATTTGTTATACTTGCAGGCAGATCAAGTTTATTTTCAATTTTTAAAACGCCCCCTCCCGCTCTCGCAATTTGGAAAAAACGTCATATCTCCCACATTTTTGATGACAGACTGTTCGTACCTTCTAGAGATATCTAGTAATCAAAATTATTTATCGATTGAAAGAATGATAAAGATCGGATAAACGATACTCAAGCTATGAATAAAAAACGGCCAGTTAGCACCGTTCTGGCCGTTTGAGTCGTGAGCAAATGCGAGTGTAAGGGTACAGAGTATGTTATAGTCGGGCTTGACCGACTTTCTTTCTTGTTTTTATTAATGACATTTGTATGCATTTTCGTAACTCAGAGTTTCTGCTATATGCTGATGATCTTAAAATTAACTGATCAATCCTTAAGTGATAGTCAAGTGTTGCAATCTATTCTAGATAGGTTCAGTGCATGGTGTGCTCTCAACTTACTCCCTCTTAATCTCAACAAATGCTTTATTGTTAGATATATGTAACAAATGCTTCTACAATATTACGGCAACTTACTCGATTTCTAATTAAACTTTATCGAGCCGGGTTGAGGCCATTGATTTATATTATTGATATATATACATAAAGCCTATTCCATGTCAAGCGTAATTTAAGGATACTTACACTAGGTTGAGCCTTTACTCTGCATTTGTGCGTTCCAAGTTGGAGTATGCATCGTTTATTTGGAATCCCTCTAGTGCAGTTTATACAAGGAGGCTTGAAAGGGTGCAGAAAAAATTTCTAAAATTCGCGCTCCTCCCGCTTAATTGTTCTGATCCTTTGCCGCCTTATTTTAGTAGATGTGCCTTGGTGCATCTCTCCTCTCTAGAAGATAGAAGAACTATTGCGTCTTTATTGATTTAGAAAGATCTTGTTTTTGGCTGCATTGATTGTCCTACCTTGTTAGGGAAGATAAATTTAAATGTACCAGGCAGAAATCTTAGAACCCTCCAGCCCTTTTCCAACCAATTTTCCCGACGTTTGGTGTTTGACGTTTGGCTTAGTCGGTTCACTATTATTAATTGAAACACTTTGGTTAGCTTCAAAGTCGTGGAACGAGGAATCAAGGATCTAAAAAACAAAGGTTTTTAGAATTTATAGTCAGAATCTATAAAACTTTCGAGACGATTTCGAGTCTTTCTCGCACAATATTAAACAGATAACAACCATTTTCCAAGATGTCTTTAATTTTGTTTAATTAGATTTGGAACAGTTTCGGGTTCAGCATTTTTCACTACTGTGGTTTCGTTAAAGGCTCGGTTCACAGTTTAAAATTCTTAGAATTCCGGGTTGAAACCGGTTCGGTTCATAAAAGGTGCGCAGCCTCAAAAAAATACCGAGGTAACGTAAAGGCACACGGAATTTATATCTAGGTATGCACCTAGGTACAAATACCTTGATACTTTCAAATACTGCATGTGAGAAAGGCCAACTTTGAATCCATCTCGCAGACCCTAACATCCATTTTATTCCAATTTCGTTTTTGGAATGCCTTTTTTACACCCAAATGCTCTAATGCGCACACAATAATGATATTTGCAAGGCAGAACTTTCTTTCTCAACTAATTACGTTTTCGCATCCTTCTCTCTGTTTTCTCAGGCAACGCCGTAGCGGTTTTCGTTTTCTGATGCTAAGGAGGCGCTACAATGCCGGAAGCTCTACACTTCGGTTTGCCACAGAAACAGATGCAAAAGACTTAGACAAGATCCATGCGAGTAGGACACCAGATTTCGCAGCTGCGTACAAGTACTAACTTGAAATATGACGGTAATTGTGATCCCTCACACCTGGTTTTTGCCCCGAACTGTATTTCTGTGTGTTGCGTCTCGTTTCAGCATTATGCACCGCACGACTACTTCTATAATAACAAAAATGATGCCTTATCCACGGACAGCCGACCAATTGACAACAGCTCCGTTTATAGCAACAGTGGCCACATTTATGACGACACACAGACACAGAACGCGGCTTATGCATTCGAGGAGTACCAGTGGACGAGCGGCACAGCTCCTGCGCTAATTGAGAGCAGCAACAGTCAGACCCAGAGCTATGCGAATGAGTACGTCGATTACTATGGACAAAACAATCTGTTGCTGCATTCGACTGGGGGGCAAGTGGACGGCGGCGGCGACTACTGGGACGAGAATAGGGCGGGCATTGCCACAGACTATGATTATGAGTATGGACGTGGCGAGTACCGTTCGGCGCAGCTGTTGCCGGTATCAGTCAACCAGAATGGCAGCGAGTACGAGCGAACGCCGGGCATGCAAATGGAAATGGAAGGTACGTACGCTATAAGGGACTGCCCCAAGAGTCGCCTGTTGCCGCAAACTTTTGCCTACCAGAATGCCCACTCCAAAAACTTCAACGGGCACTCTGGCTTTGCCGCGACAACATGCAGCGACAGCGATAGGGCGTCCGCCATGCCACTGCGGCTTTTGCCGCAGGTGCGACCACGTACTCTAATACAACGCCAATTCTTTGAACTGGATTCAGATAGCAGACGATACGCGGAGACAACCACGGGGACCAGCACCGACTCCTATGATGCCTATGGCCAAATGGCGCGACCCTACACCTCCATGTTGCCGCTAGACTATAGCGACTACGGTTACAATGCTGACAACCTCTCCACCTACAGCGATACGCCGCCGATTAGCAATGCGCAACACAAGCTCCAACAGCAGCGTAAACTCTCCCTGATGATGGCAATGACAACGGCCTCTGTGATAGCATCGGGTGAAACGCGCGTCCCCGTGCAGCACTCCAAAAAGCCGCCAACCGAAGCCAGTCATGCAGAGACTACGCTGGGCGATAGAAAGCTGCGCGCTAGCCTATTAGCTGATGCGCACACCAACGCTACTGCTCCACCAGCTTCAGACGGGTGGTCGCAGCCTCCCACTTCCACTTCGACCACAGCGACCATTGCTAGAAAATTGCCAAAACGTCTACCGACACCACAGTACAAAACGCCGTTGCACTCTGTCCCAGCGAGCGACGAAATGTCTGGTTTCCCAGAGCCGCTGGAGAAAACTGCCCGAACAAAACAGCTCCCAAAGTTGCCCACGCCTCAAGCCAAAATCCATTCAATCGCCAGTTCAGTTCCTGACTTTAGTTCACCCCTAGACTCACCATCGGCATCGCCATCTCGTTCATCGCCAGACCCCAGCACATTGCGTGGGCTCCCATCAACGGCATCAGCGCCCACTTCGAATGCGATGAGCGACGCCATATATAGCGGCCTAGGCCTTTTCCATCAGGATCATTCCACCAGTAGCCACCTAAATTTAAACCAATCCTCGGTTGACTCAATCACATCATGGTCGGCATCTGTTATGCCCTCAGACTCACATCCCTTCATTGCAGTTGAATTTCCAACACGAGACTCGAGCCAAGGTCCGCCACAAGAGCCTGAACTAGAATCATCATCAATCCAAGCGGTGCCAATTTCAGATAAATTAACAGCAACAGAACCAGCCGAGCCAAATCAGGAATCCCCATTTGACATATCTGAATACTTGAAGCCTTATACATTAGACTCAATTAGTTTTCCAAAAGATAATATCACCATACCAGCCACCACACAATCATCATCCGCCAGTGATCGGGCCAGGATTGAAAATTTGAACTCATTCCAATTTTCGCTGCCCTCATTGGAGTCGCACTCTCCATATACCATCACTACATGGGCGCCGAGCTCAGTTCATATCGAATCGGGGGTAGCTGGCTGCGCCCCAACGACGGTTAAGCCAGAAGCGACGCTAGTCACACCGCTAAGCGATACCTCGTCCACCTTATCAAGTTTACTAAGAAAGCCAAGCTTGCCCACTATCTTTGGGACGGAGACGATATCCATTTCAACGCCAACTTCCACCCCAACGACATGTATTTCTCACCAGGTAGTCACAGCTACTACTACCACCTGTTGGAGCTTCTCCAACAACGTGTTCACAACAACTGTTTCCGCATCTAGTCCGATCCGCTCAGATTCCAATCAAAACTCACCCTCACCGACGCTAACCTACGTCGACTATATGAAGAAATTTGAGCTGCCGGAACTGCCCCCGATTCTGGAGATTAGCAACCTCAACGTTCCTGCAACCGTTACTGTTACTGAAGCTGAAACAAAAACAGCGCCGTCGTATCTGCCAGAAGAGATCACAAACTCAAATTCAAACTCGACTGTGGGGCCAATGTTTTCCTATCTGACCGATTTCACTGACAACCTATCCAAGTCGCAGCTCGACACTGTAACTGCAGATTATGCGATAGTCCAAACAGAGTCGGCACCAGACGAACACGTTCCATTCAGTTACAGTTACATAGAACCCATTATCACCTCAAGCACTTCTCCAACTTCGCCAACGGCGTACACGACGAAAGCGTTCGATGATAACTTCTATGACAGTTTCAATGTCGACGTCACAATTTTGACAGAATCCATAGCGCACATTGAAAGCGACACCTGTCCTTCTGTAGCGCCCAGCGTAATCAACAGCATGGCCCATGACCAACAGCTGGAGGAGATTAAGGAACAAAGCTTATGCCAGGGAGGCTATTATAAGCCTGTTCAGAAGCAGCCCCAGCCGCAGACGCAGACGCAGCCGCAGCAGCCGCTACTGCAACCGCAAGCGCAACCGCAGGTTAGCGTCAAAGAATCATCTCCATTGACACCACAAAAGGCCAAGGCAGTTGCATCGGCGGCAACAAGTGTCTTGGGTGGACTTTCTAAGGGTCTCAAGGGTGGACTGGATGGCGTATTCGGAGGGGTCAGCTCAACCGTCGAAGCGACCCACCAGCAGCAGTCGAATGGCACAAGCAAAAAAGGATTTGGCTTTGGTTTGGCTTCCAAATTGGTTCCCAGTGTTGGAGGACTGTTGTCCAGCACGGGGTCAAGCAAGCCAGCCCAGACCGAGACTGGGGAACAAGCATCGACCAACACAACTGCGAGCGTAACGCCAACTCCCACAATGCCCGCCATGTACAATAACGGCGTCTCAGCGGCGGCCGTTACTTGTCCGACCACGCAAGCGCATATCGATCCCAACTATCTCGACAGCTATGAAGAGGAGTTGCATTTTTCCGATGAAGTGGTAAGCCTGGAAAACTCGCGCATGGGTATGCACGGCTTTGATGATGAGTATGGCTTCAGCGAATATGCCGATTTAAACGAGGGCAACGGGGATCTAAGTTACAGCTTTGAGGATCCGTACAAAAGCACAGCGATAGAGCTCGGCATGAGCACAGTATATAAATCAGCACCAGCCGCTCCATATCTGTCTTCCACGCCCATTGCCGAAGCGGCTAGCGTCCCAAAGACTCTTTTAGCTGAAACTAGTGATGTCCCGCCCCTGGCGAATGTAAAGAAGCCAGCCGCTACCAGCTCGACGGGAGGTATGTTTGGGTCTATACTGGGCAAAGCAGCGGCTGCCGTTCAGTCCGCCACGCAGGTAGTTAATCAGGGGGCCTCCTCAGTGGTATCGGTGGCATCAGCTGTGGCACAGAAAACCACGTCCGGCGGTGAGCAGAAAATGGCACCAACCACCGAAGCCGGATTCGATGCACTCACGAACCATGACTTTAACCGGGAGACGATGCCAGGCCAATACTCAAGTACGGGCGATGATTACGCAAATAGCAATATCCATGTGCCTGCATATGGCGGTAACAGTAACGGGAACGAGTACTATGCCAATGGTAATCAGAGCCACCATGAAGAGGGGGGAGGGGGTGGAGCTAAGCTACTGCCGACGGTGCCGCCGGCAGGATCCACAGGCAAAAAACTGCCCACCATCAATGGTAAATCGGGACTGCTCATCAAGCAACTGCCAACTGAAATCTACGATGAAGAGTCTGACATTGACATAGAATTGGAGGCTTTAGTTGGTGATGAACCGAGTTATTGCATCGATAGTGAGCAGAATGATTACTATATGGATAGCCGGCAGACGACACCGTCAAGTCGGAGGCCAAACGGTTATTATGAACACGTCAATAGTGGCTATGATTACCGGGAGGACTACTTCAATGAGGAGGACGAGTACAAGTATCTTGAGCAGCAAAGGCAGCAACAGCAGCAGCAGCAGCAGCCCAAGCGAGTGCAGCCGCAGCAGCACAAAATGATGCTGCAGTCCTCATTAGACTACATAGACGAGGGACAGGATGACGACTTCATGTACGAAAACTATCAGAGTGAGGAAGACAGTGGCAATTATCTAGACGAAAGCTCGAGCGGTAGTGTTGGTATCGTCGAGGGCCGAAAAATTGTAGCGAGCGAAGCGTCAGTCGATATTGAGCAGACCAACATTGTCCCGACATCCAGCCATCAGCAGATCAAAAAGCAAGACAGCATTATCATTGAGGAGTCGGAGTCCAGCTGTGGCCCGATTAATCTTCATAGCGAAGATGGCGGCGCCATAGGTGCGAGCACCCCGGACCTATCACCGCGCGATGAGGACGCCAACGATCAACTGACTGATTTGGCCGATCTGACCAGAATCAAGACGCAAAAGAAGCGGGTTCTGATGCGGGGCGAAACAGAAGAAGTTGTCAGTGGTCACATGCAAATTTCGCGAAAGTCGGAGATAACAGCCAGACAACGTTGGCACTGGGCCTACAACAAGATCATTATGCAGCTGAATGTAAGTATTACCTGCTATGCTAAGTATCACTGATATAAGTTTTAAGGGGTTAAGGGGTTGTGTTGATATATTTCTTATGAGAGCGTTTATCACCAAGTTTAATCTGGCCAAAAATCGCTATCACCAAATGAACTCGTGCATACTTGTTGGGGACCAGTTTGAATTTGGAAAGTATATTAACAACCTACACATAGAATAATTTCTAAACTATATGGCCCTGAATCACTTTTGAGCCGGGTAACTCTGGTTTGAGTAAAATGTTTAACTTCATATGGTCAAACTACAACCAAATTTTATGCTCATATAGTACCTCATTTGATTTCTGAGTCATGGCTCAGAATCCACACGATTAACGCTGTATCGGAACAGCCTTTAACCCGTCAAATGTCTAGCACTTACATTTTTAGCATACAGAACGATTTTCCAGAACCACTTCTGAACCGGTTCAGTATGGTTCGGCATCTGGAAAATATCTAACTTTATACGCCGACCTATCGTCATCAGATTTCGAGCAAATTTGGCGAATCAGTTTGAAAGAACGATAAGATGGAAAAAAGTTTTTCTCACTAAGACTCATTTTCCGACCGATCGGCCCATGGCAGCCATAAGATGTATTTAGTGTTGGGAGAATAGCGCACCGCGACTAATCTTGGTCTATTGTGCCCCCCTACTGAGTTTACAACTCTCCTAGCAGCCCTATTTCCTGTACGAAGGTCAGGATTTACTGATATTGGTTAAGTGTAAAATGTGTTTCTCAAATCTACTGAGTCTGCGCCTCGCTAGAGCATCGCAGTGTGCTAGTATATGCTCGGAGGACTCCTCTTCTCTTCGCAATATCTGCATAGTTGGGTGTTTGTTATTCCCAACTTGTACATGTGGCTAGTGTAGAGCCCTGTCAAGATCCTTAGGGCATTCTTTCCTTGTTGGTTTAACTTTTTGAACCTACCCAGGAGGCTGTTGTAAGCGTATTCTCTTCCTTTCTAAGGAGACTTTTTATTGTGTGTTGGCCTATGCCGCAGTAGGGTTCCGGGCTGCACCCTTGAGTGCCAATTCGTCGGCCAATTCGTTTCTGGGGATATTATTATGTCCCGATATCCAACGTAGGGTCAGGTTGTTCCTGCTGCCTAATTGGTCCAATTTATTCTTTGTCTCTAAGACTAGCTTAGAGGTGAACTTGTTGCTGCTAAGCGCATTGAGCGCTGCTTGGCTATTAGAAAGGATAGCTATCAGCCATAACATACAGTCATCCGATTTTAACCAAATTTTGCAAATCTGTTTGAATGCATTTAATATTAAAAATGGACAATTTTAGGGACGCTAACATTGAAAACCAAGAAGTTTTTAAATCTGATAGACTAATGTTCAAAGATATTTGAACAGTGCATTTTTGAGACCTGGTACCTGCGCTTAAGAATCAAGTACGAGGTGCATAAAAATCGTTTTTTTTATTTTTTTTTCACGTTGATTTACAAAAAATATTTATTCTTTAAGTACATTAAACAAACACCCATACATTTTAAATAACTTTTATAGGAACTCTTGCATTGCAAATAGTCTTAAGCAAAGGCTTAAATTTCATTTTACATAAATAATATTTTAATTCGGTACATACTGTAATATTAGAATTGGCTTAAATGATAAAAAAAAGTTAAGTGTAAGGAACATCAGGCATTCAGCCACCAATACTGACGTTTCAGGTCCGGAACGACTTTGAGAGGGATTGTGGTGTCAAATCTCCAGTTTTCCTCCGCAATTAGTGTATCTGTAACAGCCTTGTTGGTAGCTCTTCTGTAGAGGTGATAGAAAACTGGAACACCCACATGGTTTTGGATGAAACCTTTGGAGTCCAAATACAAAAATGCTTCTGGCGGTGCGAACCCATTTGTAATCAGCATTCTCGTGGTACGGGGCCAATATGTAGTTGTTGTTGTCGTTGCTTAGGCATTGATCTATATGATCTCGTATTAGGTTGATGATAAAGTTGTCTATCCTGTGTACATTTGCAACTTCATATAATTTTTTGTTCGATATGTATTTTATATACTTAGTTTTGGGCGATCTGTACAGTGATGTGCATGCTCTCAGACATTTTCTTTCGAATAGTCTGATATGTTCCATATAAGGTGATATATTAAACCATATTGAGCAATTTGAGCATTATTGGCCTGATGTGAGACTGGTATAAAACAATTTTGACTCTTATGCTTATATGCTGAGAGTAGAATAGGTTTTTGTAGCAGAAGAAGGCTTTTCTGGCTTCTTCAAGTTGAATATTAATATGTTCATTGAAGTACAAAAATCGATCAATATGAACACCTAAAAACCCTAAAAAAAGGGCCTCATTTGTTATCAATAAATTAGCAGCACACAATAATAATGTCATAATAAAAACCATTCAGCTTCTGGAAGCTTCTGGTTTTATCCACTAGTTCGCGTAGACACAGACAGACAGACAGACAGACAGACGGACTGACAAAGCTCGTCGCCCTGATCAATAATAAATATACTGGCCTGTTCCGAGTTTCGAACGTTTTCAAAAAGAAGAAACGAAACGAAATCGAGAGTGTTTGAGTTGTCACTTACTCTACACTTTGAATTTACAAAGCTCGTATTTTCACTTTAAATCAGAGATGGGCGCGTCTCGACGTTCCAATGCACACGAGGCAGCGTGTGCATAGGACCCCTGCCGCGGCCGACTGCACAAAATCACACGTACGCTATAAGCATTGAAAGCTATTTATAGAACACGAATGCGGCGCACGCAAATTGTGCTTGTATGCGAGTGAAAAGTGTGTCGATATGTGTGCATGCCCATCTCTGCTTTAAATCTATTTAATTTGATTTTAAACCAGGGAATCAAACCGGAACCAGAACCGGAACCGTATACCGAAAAGAACCGATTAAAACTCAGAGCCAGAACCGGAACTGGAACCAATATTTGAAATTGATTGTGTACCGGTATACGAGTACCGATATTTTTCGAACCTAAAAGACCCAAAAGAATCTGAACATTGTACCGATACAGTTTCGGTTCTGAGTGCAACGACTAGACTTCAAAGTTGACACTTAGTTTTGGGGGACTTTTAATCAATTTCCAACAAAAAGGAGTCTGGTCTTTCAAAACATTTGTATTGTAAAATAGAAAAACACGAGACCAGTCTCTTGAAAAATATTGCATAATTTATTCTTAGGCCCACATTATAGTGTCATGCTAATGCTAACCTCGAAACTGAAAAGTACTTGTGTTATCCATCCAAATAGTTCAGTATTTTCACGAAAGTGATTAATGGCATCAATCGTGATCAATTTTTCTGAGCTTAAAACGTTTTCCAAATCGAAGTCTTTGGAATTATTTGAAAATGACCGCCAAGATGTATAAATGTATCGATATTTTAGTGTTAAGGTATTGGTAAAAAATCGAATGGTCACACTGTATAGAGAATTGACGATGACGAAACCGAGAGTAGAACGCAGTAGATACTAGAAGATGGACGAAGACAGAAGCTGTAATTAAAATGACAAGCAGACAGACAGAGAGACAGAAAGAAAAATCCATATCGACAAACCGTGAAGAAAAAAACACGTATAGAGACATTGTAAATAGAAAACCGTGTTTAAATAGTGAAACCCCAAAAATTTCAGAAAAACTCTCGTTTATAAAAATAAAGAGAACTCTACAAAGTTTCCACAATTGTGTGGCCTTTGAGAAGGGCAAGTAAGCGTATAACTTTTATTAAGTCTTCGCTAAGAAATCGAATGAATTCATAACCAATGACTGCTCTTTCTTCATATTTTACCGGTTCATACCGGTACGTACCGGTATACCGAAATAAGAAAGCAGGTACGGAACCGAATACCGAAATATTATTAGAACCAAAACAGAACCTTTTACCGGAACACAAGTTTCGGTAAGTACCAGAACTGGAACCGGAACTGAAATACGATTCGGTTTGAATCCTTGTTTTAAACTGTATTTTTATCACTTTTTAAAATTCATAAGCATGTGCAAATATATATATCAGTTTTTCAAATTGATAGAAACACCGGTTTGAACGCGAATTCTTTGCAGTGAACCACCGAACCACCTCCGTTTTTGTGTGTAAATATATAGTCTGCGAATAGAAGTTGGTCGTATAATTATGTTAAGCGCCTTACTATTATACCAAGTGCCTAATTCACTTGGAAGCTCACACGTCCGTTGCTTGCGTGCTATTTTGTGCTTAACTCCCGCTGCGCCGACAGTTCAATTCGCAGCAGGACCACAAACTTCAGTTCATTTGGGAGAAAGTTAATGCATACACACAAACTGTGGATGTTGGGGTTAAGTGAACGCACTTAGAATCCGTAGGCACATACTGCTTCGGTCTAAGCTCGCGCATGGCCATCCTAAGAAAATATGTGTGAAATTGTGTATCAATTAAACGGAGTGCTGGCCTACCCGCATGCGTGATCGCTCAAGCTCCAAGGCCAGGAACCAGTTTACCTGATGGTCGCAACGAACGGCACCAGCTTACGATTGATAAGCCATTGCAATTTACATATGTGCTTGGTTAATCACAATTGGGTCGTAGACGGTACACCAGCTAGTTCCGTCCGCAGTTGTGTACACCGCCTGAGAATGAGAACGCACAATACGGATTACAATGAACTTGCTACTTGATTTGATTCTGTTTCGTGACCGATCCACATCGGATACCACAGCTATACGCGACGGAGAGCGGTATCGGAACTCAACGGACTTAGCTCCATCAGTGGCGGAGCGAACGCGCAAGCTTAGCACACTATTGAAATACCGAGCTGAATCACCTGTCGTAAGTTGGCTGATAGAATGCAGTTATGGTCGCAACCATGATTACATACACAGAGGGAAAATACATGTTCAGAAAATAAGTTGCCTTTAACTTAAAATAAGAACCAGATGTTGTCATAATTCTTGACAACAAATGTCCCAAATGTTCTGGGTTGAGTAAAGTTGTTAATATTTGCTTTATGCAACACCAAAACCGGTTTCCAGCAGAGAGAGAGAGAGAGAGCGAGTGAGATGGATCTCTTTTCGATCTCTCTCTTGTTTTTTTTCAGCTCAACTTCTTGTCAGCTCAACCAAGCATAAGTAGCCATCTAGATGGGAATCTTGAAAAGCGTGCAACGGCTTAATGTGCTGGCGCGTTAATCCATAAGTTAAGTGCAGAAGGTACCGGGTTCAATTCCAAGTCAAGCCCGAAGAAATTTTTCTGTGTTTTTCTGAAACACTTCAATGCAACGAGTCAGGTGGAGTTGGTCGTTGGAGTTTGTTGTACAGCGATCCAATCTAAACCGAAGAGCTATGTCCCCGTTCCCTATTCCTCCTAAATGTGAGTAACCCCCGGTCGCACCTGATTAATCCTAAGTCAATCAATCTTTTTTACCCACACTCAGAAAATTATTTTTGTAAAAAATTAGTCAAGGGTTGACCTCGCCTTTAAATTAAGAAATAATTTCTTTTTTTTTTCGGCTCGACCGAAGTTTATATACACTTGTAGCTTGTATAATTTATATAAATGAAGGTTTTAAACAAGAAAGAAAGTCGGTCAAGCCCAAGCGTGGCAAAAATTGAAAATAAACTTGATCTGCCTGCAAGTATAAGAAATATATGCCCCATACATGTCAAACCTCTATCTCTTACCATCTCTGAGATCTCTTCGTTCATACGGACGGACGGACGGACAGACAGACAGACAGGCGGACAGACAGACAGACGGACATGGCTATATCGACTCGGCTGTTGATGCTGATCAAGAATATATATACTTTATAGGGTCGGAAACGATTCCTTCTCCCTGTTACATACTTTTGCACAAACTTAATATACTCTATGTACCTTCGATACAGAGTATAATGATTTTCGTCGAACTTTCTTAGCTGAGTTATTATCCAAACTCAGCAATAGATGCCGCCACTACTTTGAACATTTGCGTGCCAGCTTGTTATATGACAGCTATACGATATTTATCCGATTTTAAGCAAGCTCCCCAAAATTGTGTGGAAACTAATAATATTCACAACTGGAAGGTATAAAGACGCTTCCATTGAAAATACAAAAGTTTTTCTCACTAGAACTACTTTTTCGACCGATCGTTCCTATGGCAGCTATTTGCTATAGTCATCCGATTTGGATCTAAATTGGAAAAAATGTGTGGTAGCATATAATATTGACCAATAACAATTTTGGGAGCGATAGCATTGAAAAAAAAAAGTTTTTCCTACTGAGACTTTTTTTCAGAACAATATTTTGTACGACAGCTATACTATATAGCTGTCCGATTTTACCCTCTGTACCCTCTGTAAGGATATAAAAATGTATTTCGAACGATATATCGGAGTTTTAGCCGGCTCGAGGTCATATTATGTTTGGACATATCTTTAAACAGTCATAGCAATGCAGCTTGCTGATTTCCAGTCGATGGGCAAATACTACTGAAGATAGAACTGGGAGGTTCGTGAAACAGCAGTATAGTCGACCAGCCTAGTTTGTGGTGTTGTTTGTTTCTCTTGGTATGGAAACATAACATATCCGCGAGCCGGCTAAAACTTGTTAATTTGATTACGCAAGGCAGCAAAATTAGACTTTTTCCAGTATATTAAAGGGTTGATGGTGATTCTAGATGATTTTCGTATGCTCGAGATTTTTAGTAATTTGAGTTAAAATGTCAAAAAGAGCCTGTTTTGACTCTTTTCAGACGCGTTTTATTAGAAATATTATCAGAAAGATCGCCTCCTTAACTTTAAAATAAGCTATCCCAAACATTTCTACGATTTTTTTCAATGAAGATATACAATTTTTAGTAATTGTATCCGTTTTCACAAAAAATCGGTTATATTGTTGTGCCCCAAAATATGCAATGGGTGGTCTTGATTATTTTCATTGAAATTCTATAAAAATTACTAGCCTTTTGGACTGTTTTGTAAGGCATAGTTTTCGGCTGTAGGCAATTTTGGTATGTTATTATATGTATTCAAAATGGAATACCTTCGCTAAAAATAAGAAACTTATTGTGAAAACTTATTCATGAATTTATTTTAATGGGACTGAGGAAAGATGAAACTTTTTGGGATGAGTTAATTTGGAGCACACTAATATCCAAAAGAATGCACTCAGTAAACCTGACTTTTTGTGGCGGAAACCAACAAAACGAGAAGGCCAAGCTAACTTCGTCTGTGCCGAAGTTTTTATACCCTTGCAAATGCAAAAAAAAAAAACAGTTTAAGAACGCTTACATAAAAATCAAAAAATTTTGTAACTAAAACCTATTTTCCGACAGATAAACGTCTGAAAAAAGTTTTTCTCACTAAGACTCAATTTCCGACCGATCGGCCCTATGGCAGCCTTAAGATATAGTCATCCGATTTCGGCCCAATTTTGCGAATCTATTTGAAAGCATATAAAATAAGTCATCAGCGAGTTTAAGGACGCTAACAAAACTAAACAAAAAAATTTTTTACCAAGACTCATGTTCGACCGATCGGTCCTATGGCAACCATAAGATATAGTCACCCGAAGTCGATCAACTTTTTCAAATTACTTTGAAAGCGTTTAATATTAATAATCACTGACCTTAAGAACGATTTACTTAAAAACAAAAAAGTTTTTTTTCACTAAGACCCATTTTCCGACCGATCGGTCCTATGGCAGCTATAAGATATAGTCATCCGATTTTGACCAAAATTTGAAAATCTATTTGAAAGCATATAATATCAATAATAGCCGAGCTTGAGGACGCTAACAATGAAAACAAAAAAGTTTTTCTCACTAAGACCCATTTTTCGACCTATGGTTCCTATGGCAGCTATAAGATATAGTGATCCGATCCGGTCGGTTCCGACATATTAGCAGCGTGCAGTAAAAAGAAGACTCTCTGCAAAATTTCAGCTCGATAGCTTTAAAACTGAGAGACTAGTTTGCGTAGAAACAGACGGACAGACAGACAGACGGACAGACAGACAGACAGACGGACAGACAGACAGACGGACGGACAAAGCTCAATGAACTCAGCTCGTCCCCCTGATCAAGAATATATATAGTTTATGGGATCGGAAATGAATATTTCTATGCGTTGCAAACTTCTGGGCAAAATTATAATACCCTTTGCAAGGGTATAAATATCGACGAAAAATATCACCAAAATATTTTCGATGTCGGATATATCGCCTCCGAAAAAATTCGATAATGATAAATCGTCGTTTTAAACATAAATATCGATATTTCGATGTATCGATATTATTTCCGGCATCTCTAGTATGTAGAGGCCTTTAGGGTTAAATATAAGGAATTGGTTATTTTCCCGTTTCAAATTGGTTTTTAGCCATTACTCAGAAATATCTTGAATATTCGTCTGACCGTTCCGAACCAAAGTGAACCGAATCAAACCCGGTTCAGAGCCACATCTCAAACATTTTTTGCGCTATCATAATAATTTTTGGTGATTGGGTTGGTATAATGGACATTTTAATTGTTCTAGAGCGGTTCAAAACTGGCCTCAGAGCCTTATCTCTGACGAACTTGAAGTACTGTGTGTAGATTGGTAATACTGATTTAAACATTTTTTTATTGGTACAATAAGAGCGGTTCCAAACAAGTTTTAATTAGATCAACTATGAAAAGCGATTTCTAGCCGGCTCAAACTTAATTATAGACTTGCTGTTAGCGGTTTTGTGAGCCCTACATTTCAACACAATTCTGGGATCCGAGCGACGTTGGGTATATATCTATAGTTTACAATAACAAAGCTTTTGTGATCAATGGAAACGTCTCAAAACTTCGTATTTCTTAGTTTTTTATACGTTTTTACAATTTCGACAAGTTTGTTGAAAATCGGACAACTATATGGTATATGTCTTTAGTATAGTCAAAGTAAAAAACACTTGTTTGATTGCAATGCCATCGCCTTCAAACTTGATATTTATTAAAATTATAAACTTTCACATAATTATGCTAAGCTTGATCCAAATCGGATGACTATAGCAGCTGCCTTGCAACGATCGGTCGTTCTAGTTCTAGTGAGAACAACGTTTTTGTTTTCAATGGTAGCGTCTTTAAACTTTCCAGCTATGAATGGTAGTTGCTTCATCACAGTTTTGGCGAGTCTGATAAAAGCCGGATGAATATGTAGATTAGCTGGCTTTACTAACTGCGAGTTTCGAGGCCAGACCGGCGCGCTAGCGACAACACGCTGCCGACGTGATAAGGATGAATAGTGTGGCCAGAGCAGCCACATGGCAAAAACGTGCAATTGCATCACTGTTGAAATTAAAGGGGCTTGCAGGCCTTATTGAAATATATTGCTTTGTCAGGATTTGAATGTAATCTCGTATGTTGAATGGGAGCGTTTTATAGACATTCCTTTTAACAAAATCCTTGTGTTCCATTATTCTGAAAACCAGCTTTCCTCACAGTATAATAGCTAACTTGTTGGAGCCCATGTCGCCCGCTTGGTCACAGGGCGCTACCTCGTCAGCGAAAGCTTTCGATGAAGTTAACATTAACATTCATCCGTCCAGTCGACAAAAGCATAGGCAGACTGGACTCCCGGGCATGCGCACTGAACGGCTCACGCTCTTGCTCTCATGGCATGGGCATCGGTATGGGCATGTGTGTATACAAAAGCCAAAGCTTTTCACGGTCCGTGTCCCTGTGTGCTAAGCAAAAGTTCTGAGGGAATTTTACACATACTCGGGCAGTGAATAAATGTAAACCCATACACGCGTAGTGGCAGTAGATGAGCCTCTAGTGGAAGGAAGGCGCAACATAGCACAGTTTATCAAGTTGTAGTATACTTTTCAACGTTTTTCAATCCACATCGAGGCAGTGGCTGCATTTTTATTGGTGTACATTTGATTTGGTTCCTCAAAGTGGTTTTTGCCAAAATTCTCATATCCCAGAGTGTCAGGCCGAGCGTATAGTTTGCAGTAATAGCAACAAATTTTCGGAGGGCAATGGACAGAATGTGAAATGCAACAATGGGACTAAAATAACACAACAAGGCGAAATCAACCAAAATGCGTATACACAAAATTTTATGCAAAAGAGGAATTGGTGTCAGAGTTACAGTCAGATTCAGATGCTAGACGGGGGCGGAAGGGGATTGGGTATGGGGGCTGAAACGGTGCTCTTGCATTCTTGCGAGGGGCTAATTGTTCGCACAATTAGCTATGGTTTTTTTCCGCCGAACCATTATGTACCCAGAATGTACAAGTACATACACTTCCGTGCATAACTTTTCGTACAGAAAATTAAATTTGAGCTTCAACCGCAAAAACTTTCTTTTTGGCTGCAATCTTAGGCCAATGCTCCGTGTTAAATGCTCCATTGGATTAAGGTCCGTTACCAAGTATTGGCACAAGGATCTGGATTTTCATTGAGTTTAACAATTGGAAGAGTTACGCCGCGTTTTATATGTACCTTTCGGATCCAACAAACTTACAAAAAGACTAAAACTATAATAGTCCTCTGGACATTGAAAAATATCAAAAATACACTGCACGTCACGTGAATAGGTTCATCATCTCTACCATTTTAAAGTGCCAATATCTCAGCAACTGCATGTGCAAACTTTGCCAAAAAAAAAATGTCCTGAATTGGTTATTAAGTGATTATCAGAACACAAAAAAAAACCCTTTTATACATAAAGTATAAAAATATTCATTTCCGACCCCATAAACTATATATATATTTGATCAGGGCGACGAGTTGAGTCGATTGAGCTTTGTCCGTCCGTCTGTCTGTCTGTTTCTACGCAAACTAGTCTCTCAGTTTTAAAGCTATCGAGTTGAAATTTTGCGCAGAGTCTTCTTTTTACTGCACGCTGCTAATATGTCGGAACCTACCGGATCGGATGACTATATCTTATAGCTGCCATAGGAACTATCGTTCAAAAAATGGTTCTTAGTGAGAGAAACTATTTTGTTTTCAATGTTAGCGTCCTTAAACTCGGCCATTATTAATATTATATGCTTTCAAACAGATTTTCAAATTTTGGTCAAGATCGGATGACTATATCTTATAGCTGTTATAGGAACCGTCGGTCGGAAAATGGGTCTTAGTGAGAAAAACTTTTTTGTTTTCTTTGTTAGCGTCCTCAAACTCTTCCATTATTAATATTATATGCTTTCAAACATACTGGCAAACTTTGGTCAAAATTCGGATGACTATATCTTATAGATGCCATAGAACCGATTGGTCGGAAAATGGGTCTTAGTGAGAAAAACTTTATAGTTTTCCAGTACATCGTTCTTAAGGTCGGTGATTATTAATATTAAACGCTTTCAAATTTGAAAAAGTTGATCGACATCGGGTGACTATATCTTAATTTTGCCATAGGACCGATCGGTCGAAAATGGTTCTTGGTGAGAAATTTTTTTGTTTTTAATGTTAGCGTCGTTAAACTCACTGATTACTAATTCTATATGCTTTCAAATATATTCGCGAAATTTGGCCGAAATCGGATGACTATATCTTAAGCCTGCCATAGGACCGATCGGTCGGAAAATGAGTCTTAGTGAGAAAAACTTATTTGTTTTAAATTTTGTCTTTCTTAAACTCGGCGATTGTTAATTTGATATGTTTTCAAAAAGATTCGCGAAATTTGGTCGAAATCAGATGTTCATCTCTCGCAAAATGGGTTTTTGTAACCAAAATTTTTGATTTTTATTTAAGCGTTCTTAAACTGTGACATATCAAAAACAGCATTTGCAAGGGTATAAAAACTTCGGTACAGACGAAGTTAGCTTGGCCTTCTCGTTCTTTTTTTGATTTCAAACAGATTCGCAAGATTTGGGCGAAATCGGATGACTATATCTTATGGCTGCAGATTCAAGGACTTCAATATAGTTCGTTGCATTCATTTTTGATGTAAGAAAATGCAATTCACATGAACCATAATGGGAAACTGCTCCAAAACGCATAACGGCGGCTTCCCCAGAAGTCGACTTAAGTGATGCTCTGACTTACGTAAATCATGATAATAATAATTAAAGCTATCTGGCCCATCGAAGTTTAATTTTGATTTTGTACGAAAAAACAACGTTCGGTCACTCCTTCTTCCAAAATATTTGTTTACGAGCAAACGTTGGTCTATTTTTAACAGTTTTGCATTCATTGAAAGCACTTTTCTGACCCTTTTCCATCTCTGTCAGGCACTTGCCCCTTCCCATTTCAAAAATTATTGTCTTAATTTACTAATTTATTTGTGAAATAAGCGAAAGCGATCGATTCCGAATTATAATTTGGATATAGCTAAATCTGTATCGCATGAACCTACTCAAGTGACTAAAGAAAATGCTATGCATTTCAAGAAGAATAAATTAAAAGCAAACTTACTTGTGGCAGTTAGTTTTCTCTCCTACATTAAAGGCACATTAAAATACACTTTAAAAAAAATTAAGAAAACTATTAACTTCCACTGGATTCGTTCATATAAATAATAAAAACATGCTGATCCTATTTGAGTGACGTGCAGTCTAAGGTTTATCATTTAAAATTGTTTTCAACAAAGCTGGAAACCGTCCCAAAGCAAATCCCCCTCAGGTTCAAAGAATACCGGAAACCACTTATGTATAAATATGAGTTTAACTATTCCTTTCCATTTTGTTGAAAGCATAAAATGATAATAAATAGCATTTCGAAAATGGTTTAAATACTCCATAGTCAGTACGCAATCTAAATAACCAGCAAGGATTAGTTCGAACAATGCTTAAAGACGTGCACTCCAACCAGAACTACAATAGTTATACGACAAAGCAATACGATCTTATTCGAAACCTTCGTTCCCAACCCGTTTGTTTTGGGCTTCTGAACCTCCGATACATGATCATGATCGCTTATGACTCTATTGCGCAAAGCTATCCATGCTAGTGTAGGTGGGCAGGAAGGCGACAACAAGAGTTTATCACTTAACTTTACCAGCAGCTATTTTTCCGGTACAATATTTAGTGTGTTCCTGAATTTTGTCTAAGGCAACCAGTTCACAGTACGGAAGTAATATCCCCTTCTACCTCTGGGGCAAAGTTTGTATGTATGTATTCGAGTTCCAACCAACACTGTCACAAAAATAACTTAAAGCAATACGACTCTAGGCGAAATTAGCTGAGAGGAGTTCCATCGTCCAGTCCATCATGTCTCTTATGCAGTCACCGTCAGTTTCGCCCAGCCGGATTTTGAAACCGATGTTCGGCAGCTCAGCATCAAACTTGGCGGCACCGCAGCCACAGACACAGCCGCAGTCGTCGTCGACGGCGCCATTTGCCGACACCTACGCGGGGGTCCCAGACCAATCAGTCCATTATCACGCTCAGCTTCAGGCTCACACTGAAAGGGTTTCAGAGGCGCTGCAAAGCCAGTTCAAGATCAAGCAGCAACTGAGACTACAGCAGCAGTCAGCCCAGGTGGAGGCCCAGTCACAGCAGCAACTGCAGGCAGTACAGACATTTGCGAAGCGTGCACCGCCAACGGACCGTATCCAGGCTAGCAAATCTCCGCTGAGTTTGATCAGCAGCGATGCCATGTCTAAATGCAATCCAGTCAATGGCAGCATGGTTTCCATCCGAAGCGAACACAAGCTGTCCCAAATCTACAACTCACAGCAGCACTCCGACTACATCATATCAGACTACATGGACAAGATAGCTACCCGCATCAGCTTGCTGGAGACGGAGCTAAAATTTGCCTGGCGAGCCTTGGACCTGCTGTCCACGGAATACGGTAAGATTTGGACTCGCTTGGAGAAGCTGGAGAACATCTCTGTGGAACAGCAGTCCGTGGTTAGTAATCTCATGGGTCTGATTGCTGCGGCCAAGCAGCAGCAAGAACACCAGCAGCAACAGGAGCCGCGACCATTTTCCGCATTTCTGCCATTGGACATGGATGTGGATGAAGCAGAGAAGCATTTGAGCATCAGCGAGTCAGCGCGGGGACGTGTTTCGGACATGTTTATGGATGGGGCATATGCGCTTGGAAGCGATACCGACGAACTCTTCCTTAACTATGACAATGGAACTCAGCCTCAGCTGGAGGCCGAACCAATCGAGTTTGAGCACAACGGAGTCTGGCTGTCCGATCAGGCAGATGTGGTTGGTACCGGTCAGAACCGCCCGAAGCTCTATTCAGACTCAGAGCTGATCCTGTATGAGCAACAGCAGATGCTGGCAAACAATGCCCGGGCCGAGCTAATGAAGGAGTTTCTAAATGGCCGCCGCGTACTGGAGGAAGTGGCTTCGGCTACGTCCAGCAGCATGCTTAATTTGCCGCAAATGACAAAGGAGCTCGGACACCGCAAGGCGTACTCATATGGGCAAATCGATAGCGAAGAGCAAGGACTAACATTGGCCGACGCCAACCAGGCTGTTCCCAACTTTGACGACCTAGATGACCTTATTGAGGAGGTGAAGTTTTTTCGGTTAGCCGCCTCTAAGACAGGCGAAGGCGGAAATCAGGTGGTACCCATAGAGGATACGGGTGGAACGAACAGTGAAATGAATGAAACCTTCTACAAAAACCTCAACGAAGCATATCGCGATGATAGCTTAAGCTGTGAAATTTCCAAAATGGATCGCCTTCTTCAGCAGTCCGAGGCTACTCATGAACATATCACTTCACTAAGTGGTGGTCGCTCCACCTCGTCCTTAATGATGATCCATGAAGGCAACGAGGACGAGGCGGCTGACCCTGAACCCGAGCCGGCAGCAGCGGCAACGATTGCTCCGAAATCGGGATCGGCTGGGGCAGTTGATGCGACACCTCCGAGTGGTCAGTCGCGCAAGCACCGCAAGAAAAAGCATCACAAAAACGAGATGGATATGATAAACAACCTCAAGTGCATTCTCGCACAGGCTCAGTCTGACCCACAGGTCCCCTTAGTGCAGGACAGGGACAATCGACGCTCTTTGGGTTCCTCGTCCTCAGAAGACGGCACCACATTTTACGACGAGAACATTGCCATATTGGACAGCATGACTGAGGTGATGATCCGAGAGATAAATAAAATCGGCGATTTACAATCATTGAGTGCTACTCAAATCCTGCAACTGCGACAGCAAATTCGTTCCGAGGCAGCCTTCTTTGAGAAGCTCAACCAAGTGGACAAGAATCTGGCTCTGCTGCTACTCAACCCAGTTACCATGGCTGAGGAGCTGCGACGCCAGCACGCCATGGGAGCCGATGAGAAGTTCAATCTTGTGATGAAGAAATTTACCAAAAACGTTGACACCCTGAAAAAACTTGTTGGCAACTCTTTTGACGAGTTCAAGACATCCAGTCTCAGTCTCAGTCGCAGCCGAAGCCAGTACACAGCCCCCAATGGAAGTGACTATAGTGCGCATCTGCTGCGCCACAACTCCGACCTGGATGAGCAGCTAAAAGTGCTCGAGACGGAGGAGATCGAAATGAATCGAAAGAAGGCGATCGAGCAAATCGCAAGCAGCCATGGCAAAGTAGCGGACAATGTCTTGGACATAGACATGGAGTACAAGCGAGTTCAGCAGCGGAACAGAGGCAGCACTAGCGAGCTAAGCTATCTGAGCAACACCGGTCAAGACACCAATATCTACAATCAGGATGAGTACATTAAGTCGCTGAGAAAGAGCCTGGAGCGGCACAACAGTATGCTCTTCCTGTTGCACCTGCAGAACCCGGAGAAACATCAAGTGGTTAGCGATCTGGACGACATACTGCAATTGGACCGCGGTAGGTCAAGCCCCAGCCCTCCGCCACCAGCTCCTAACGACGGAGCGGCGTCAAATCCTTTTTGCGGCGAACAGAAGCAACAGCACGCCTCGCCGCGACAAGCCAAATCTGATTCGGGGCTGTCCTCGATGAGTGGCTGGTCGCCCAACTCACCGGTACCCGGTATCAGTCTGCAGAACTGCAATCCATTCGTCCATAAGTACAAAGATCTTAACTCGGAATTGCTGCAGCAGCTTGCCCATTCTAGCGGTCCAAGTGAAGGCGAGCCTTGGTTGGAGCCGAAAACTGCGGCAAGCGATTATATGTTTTCAGAGGAAAACTTGAATTACATTCATGAGCTATCAAAAAACATGCCCATCTGCTCTGCCTACGAGAACAAATCCATTTTCAATGCAATGACTGCAAATAAGAGCGAGCAATTTCGCACCGTAGACGAAATGCTGGAGTGGGACCAACAAAACCAGGTCGAGGCCGAGCCGACCTCATCGAGCTCTATGCAGAAGCCTCCAAGGGATTCAACAAGCACCAGAAGCCGCATGCCGGACTTACTGAAAAACCAAGTTCAGGGCTTGGCTCAGAGAAAAAAGTCGAGCAAGCCTGAGAAACAACAAGCACCTTTTGGGTATGAGGAAACCGACATAGATCACTTGGAAATGCAGGATCAGTCACGCAAGCCCCACCTGACAGACCGTCTAGTGTATTATCCCTCATCGAACGGCATTTCCGACTACAACAGCAGTCACAATTTGGACTACTTGGGACACAGGCAGTATGATCGGCATCAGCAGCAGCAGCAGCAAATCCAGGAACAGTCGCGCTATATGATGGCATCGACTAGCAAAGCACAAACTATGCAGGCAACCCATGCAGCTGCTCAAAAGCTGCCGATCGATCTGCCCACAGTCACAGACAGAGTAGCAGACCCACCGAAGACGCCCAAGGTATGGAATAAGCTTAGCAACTTGCTGCCGGACAACTTAAAGCTGAAGCGTTCGGCCAAATATAGTCGTTCCCAGTCATTGCCCGGTGATGTGCAAGGCCAGGACTCCCAGATACAAGAGCGTGGCCAGGCCAGTTCGTATCCGTTGGTCTCACACAGACGCTCCCACGGAAGCGGAGGTGTGAGTCGCAGCCATTTAGAGCTCTCCAAGCGCATACAGAAACTTCCACTGCGTCTTATACAAAGAGCGACAAGTACATACTCTGAGCCGCATAAGAAGCGCTCATTTTCATCCAAGATGAACCATCTAATGCAAAAGGCCAAGACGTACAAACGGCACAGCTTAGGCCTGCGCCACGGCTCTAGCATCTCTGATTCCGAAGCAGATTTGCCTGGCTTCACTTCTTCGGACAACGATGACTGGTTGTCAAATGAGATGCGCACACACCCAAGCTCTGGCGACGATGATGAGGACAATGATTCTATGAGACTCGACACCGATGATAATGAAGGCCTTGAGCCCGAAAGGGAGAGTCGCAATGGCAATTTATTTGCTGTGGTGGGTGACCTCAGGGCAAAACAGGACGTCGCTGCCTTAGACCAGCAACAGCAACGTGAAAGTATGCGAATCAACATCAATATGCAAGACCAAATGCCAGAGATGGAAATTCCGCAAACTGTGCCCCAACCAAGTTCACAATTCACAGCCAGTCTTCAAAAGGCCAACTCCGTTTATGTGGATGAGGCGGACGATGACGACAACGTGCCCGCCTTGCCTGATGAGGCCAGCTTTGCTCAGATGTGTGTTCCCACATTGCAAATAGCAATGACCACAGTGCCCACACCAACAGACCCAACTATTACACCACCCGCAACGCACAAGGCAGTCAATGGGCAACAGTCACAGCTGAGTCGGAGTGGAGGGGCTCTTTGGACGTCACAACAACAATCGCTGGACATTCCCAGCAATCTAGGCTACGGTTCGCGGGATGATGACGATAACCGCAGTCAGCATTCTGGCCGTACACTCTCATCGTCGCGGCGGCAAAGCACCGAGGACAGCATCGACACGGACGACGAATACTTTTGCTATGAGCTACGGCAGCTTGAAGAGCTGGAACAGCAGAGCGCAACCCAGGCGGATGCCATCTCTGGAGAGCAGCGCGTGTTTTCACAAATTGGACAGTTGGCCCTAGAAGAAGAGGCGGAGTCGGGTGCTGACATTGAATATACGCCGGACGATAACGTTAAGCAGATGATGTCGCAGGTGTTGCAGGAACTTCAGAGTGTGGTGAAACTGGAGCCTGATGTAGCAGCTACAACAGTGGCCGGAGTGGACGCTGGTCAAGCTATAAGGAAGCCGAAACCGAGTGAAAAGTATGCCAAAGTCTGTGACATGCATAGCGCCTGGCAGGATGTCAATGGTGACTTTCAGTTGGTTGCCTCTGATTTGGAAACTCACGAGGATGCAGAGGCCATCAGGGAAGAACAGCGGCTGCTGCATGAGCAGAGGCCGCAGCTAAAGCGCTTGAAAAAGAAAAAACGCGCGCGCGGCAAAGCGAATCAGCAACGGTTAGCCGGTGCCGACAACATTGTCAGCTCCAGTTCTTCCTGCCCTTCGGAAAATGAGCTCGAGCACAAGCCAAATCAACAGCAAAAGATAGGTCAGCGCTATGAGCCGTCGGACCCTGAAAATGCTGACAAAATTTCGCACGGCTCGTCGACGTCGGGAGCCACCTCGGGTCCCGATACGCCAGCCGAGTTAAGTGATGACATTGGCATGGAGTTGACTGGCGAGGAGGCGACGGCTCCTGATGTGGTGCCGGCGGCGCCAATCTGCGAGCCAAGCAACAAGAGCTTGAGTCCCAGCCAGTCTACTGCTCCGTCAGATGCAATCACCACGGCGGCACCCTCGCCCTCGCGTCCCTTTAAGTTGATCAGTCAGGATTCCAGTGTCGAGGGATCCCAAGCAGGTGGCGGAAATGGCGCTGCGGCGAACCTGAGCAGTAGTAAGTGGAAGCTGCTAAAGACACTTAAAGAACGTAAGATTGAGGAGCGGAACAATCAAGACAAGATCAAAGAAGAAGAGCAGTCCAAAGACCGCGAAAAGGTAAATGACCGCTATCCACGGGGTGTCTATGGGGTTGCGAAATATTTGCGCGCTATGTTTTAATTTCAGCTATCTTGAAGTTATTCCTATAATTTAATGTCTGGATCAAATTTCGCCATGTGTTTAAAATATGCTCACACGCTGCAATCTCTTTATATTTACAGAATGGCAGTGGCACTGGTGAGGTTGGCATACGCACCAATGGACATCCCGGCGACAATCCCTTCTATAGCAACATCGACAGCATGCCGGATATTCGGCCGCGGCGAAAGTCCATACCCCTGGTGTCTGAGCTGGTAAGTTTTTCCCAAATGCACATCCACCCCCACTTCTTCATTTGTCATCCCACCCCATTGCCATATTCCCATTACCATTCCTGCACACTTGGCACACACACGTACGTGCGCGGGCGCTGAATGTGTGTGTGGTCCGCATATCTTTGATTTTCAGTTTCCGTCAAATAATTACCCAAATATTCACCCACTCTTCCCTCAATGTCACTTTGCTTACTTTACCTACTTCTACTATACAAATCGATGTACAATTTCGTTTTCTTTCGTCGATGATTTAATGGAATGCAGGTCCTCAAGGTATAGAACGACTATTGATTTCTCACATTGTATCAATTTCGATTTTTATACAATTCACTTTAGCAGTTGTACAAATTTGAACAATACTTAATCATACAGTTGCCGCACTCGTACTCCACGAAGTGCAATAATTTGCGTTATTTCGAATGTAGAGAATGCACAGTAGCACACGAGCACACGACAAAAAAAAAAAACACAGGACCGCAGAGAGTGTACACAGGGACAGGTGCAGAGACTAGCGCTAGTGGTGTTAGAAGACCACTCTTCAGGCAAGGCAACTCTTCCTGCCTGGACTGTGATCCGTATTTGTGTGTGCTTTCCAAAGCCTTGCCTGCAGGTATATGGTGTTCCAAGAAGAGATGTAGACCTTTACTTTTTTGAGACTGAGTAGTAAACCAAATATTGAGCAAATTTCCGATCAGTCATCCTAATTGGGACTCTATTGGCATTGCAGCATTGTACTAAAGCTAGATGTCTGGGATTAACGCGAAATTACTCGAGCAACACCTGATCCTGTTAAAATTAGAGGTCTTCCGTGCGAACGTAGGTGTTTAGGTCGCTTTGAATTCTTTTCTCGACAGTGGCGATATTTTTCATTCCATTCGTCCGGTTCAAAGTCTCTCGGAATCAGAGACAGATGATTGGTTATATCTATCGTCCATGCGATTGAATGATTTACATTTCTGCTTTCGTTACACAAAATGTTGCGGTATACAAAGTTCGTGCAAATGAATTGAGTTGATTTAGCCCTTTCCATCCGAATGAACACCTACTTCACCGAGACTAAAAGATCTAAAAGATTATCGGTGTACGAGTCAAGAGGCCTTAGAGCGGCTTGACTATCTGAGTTAATGTATAAGTTCCCTTCTTCGATCATGAGATCGAGTAAATGAGTAAATGTATAAGTTCCCTTCTTCGATCATGAGTGTGCTGATGTATTTGGCGGCCTACTGGATGGCCACCAATTCTGCTTGGTACACACTGCAATGATCAGGGAGCCGGAATGAGATTTCCATACTTAAGTCGGTGGAGAAAACTCCCCCTCCTACTTTGTCATCGAGCTTAGATCCATCAGTGTAGATATTGATGGCATTTGCTCTACTGTGGGGCAAGCTATCCCAGTCGCGTCTACTAGGGATATTGACGTCATAAAGTTTCTGGAATGACGTTTTGGGTATACAATAGTCTGTAATGGCGGGGCGTAAATAGGAAAACCCACCAAATTTTCCAGAGCTACGACCCATAGAGCGATATTGGGCTATTGTTAAAAGAAATTTATGGAGGGACAGTAGAGTTGGCGAAAACATGGATGAGCTGAAAAAAAAACTGTATAAGGGCAAGTCGGAGGGTCACCAAAGCAGGTATTAAATATAAGGGATTGACTTTTTTCCAAAATATTTTATTTATATGTGAAAAGAAAAAATTACTTTTGATTAAAAACTTTTGAATTACAAATGAGACAAAGTGTGCAGTTTCCTTTCGGTACATTCCTTATGTTGTTTGTTTTTTAAGTTAAAAAACTATCAATATACTTTTCCGCTTTTTTTGAGAATTTCACCAACTTATAAATGACAGCTCGCATAGCGACATCTCTTTTTGGAACACTCTTTACATTCTGTAGCAAAGACAAACTTGCTTTGTTCTAGGGACATTTCTTTGATAAGATTGAAAATAGCGGTAATTTAGTAATCGGTGATTTCTCTTCTGATCAACGGGTAACGACCACAGTACAAGCCTGCACGTGGCACAGCACAGGAGAAATGTAGTCCATTGAATTTGCATGATCAAGAACAGAACCACAAATCCACGGTTGGTAGAACATTCAACAGCGATATATGCTCAAAAAGAAACCATATTAATCTCTCGAAATGAATGTCATGCATACATACTGCATAGATGATGATTTTTTATTCAGTTCACACAAGATTAAACCCAAAAATGTATGCTCAAACAACAAGTCTTATTAAAAAATTGTGAAACATAATATTTAAAATTATCATTTTGGTTGTAAGGGCGATAGTTATCTGGCTAGTTGTGACCCCAATGTACTCTCACATACATATTTATTGTACATACCTACAGTACTCACATGCTAGTAGAATATGGTAGCAACTTAACCAGCACTCTTTACTGATTCGGTGGGTTTAGTTCGCTTACCTCTCGAAGTGCCCGAGTGTGGGACGAGGGAGCTGAGCGAACTATATCCTATAGTCGGATACACAATTTTAATAATCTTTGATTTGCATTTTACTACTTATGCTTGCTTGCTGCGGCTTCTTCTTCTTGTTCTTCCTGTTTGATTCTTCATCGATTTTGAGTAGCTCAAGTAGTTTACTTTTAACTATAAAATGGAATGTTTCGCTGCGCGCAAATTGCGTTGGCGAATTACTTATTGCTTATTGCTATTTAATGGCCACACTCTAGACCTGAACATAATGCGTGTAGCTAGCTACTAATCTTCTTTTATCCCCGCCTGCTATGCACCACCCCCCTAGACGATGGCGGCCACCAAACGGAACGCTGGATTAACGTCAGCAGTCCCGCGGGCAACTCTCAACGATGAGGAACTGGTATGTAGAGTAAGGTGTCCCAAAAAAAATTTTTGTTTTTGCTCAGGCATTTTCAGAAATCTTGTAGGGGTAAGTATTTTTAATTTTTTTTTCAGATTTTTCCGAAAACGTTTAGAGGTCGCGCAAGTCGAATTTTCCCCAAAAATCGGGCTCTCCGTACTGATTTTGAACTTTACTTATAACTTTGTCAACAATTACGATTTTCTTAGTTTTCAAATCAGCATTTTTAAACAAAAATGTCAAAATTTTACTTTTATATGCATAACCGATAAGTTTTGGCTATGCTTTTGCTCATTTAGGTATCATATATTACATTTTTTTCGAACATTTTTCATATATTTTGTAAATAACGCTTATAACTCTTAAAATTTCTATGAAAATCAAAAAAACTAGTAATGCGGTTTAAAAGATGGATAAATTTTAAAAATATATTTTAGTTTGCCCTCACCGTTTCAGAGTTTTACTCTTTTAAAGCTTTGTACCCCTTGCATGAATCTAATGACTAATAAAACTAATAAGCTTTTTTGTTTTCAATGCTATCTCTTCCAAACTTGTTACTGATCTGATGATTATATGCTACTACACAATTCTACCAAGTTTGATCAACATCGGATGACTATAGCATATAGCTGCCATAGGAACTATCGGTCGAAAAAGTAGTTTTAGTGAGAAAAACTTTTTTGTCTTCAACGCAAACGTCCCCAATTGTATTTCTAAGTTTTCTATGCTTTCACACAATTTCACCAAGTTTTATGAAAATTGGCCAACTATAAAGTATAGCTGCCATACAAAAGTTATATCTGGAATACAGTCTTAGTAGAAAAAACTTTTTTGTTTTCAATGCTATCTCTTTCAAACTTGTTACTGATCAATATTATATGCTACTAAGCAATTCTACCAAGTTTGATCCAAATCGGATGACTATAGCATATAGCTGCCATAGGAACAATTGGTCGAAAAAGTAGCTTTAGTGAGAAAAACTTTCTGTTTTCAATGGCAGCGTCTTTATACCTTCCAGTTGTGAATATTATCAGTTTCCACACAATTTTGGGAAGTTCGGTCAAAATCGGATGAATATAACGGATAGCTGCCATACTACAAACTGGCAAGCAAATGCTCAATGTAGTGGCGCCATCAAACTAAAAGGGTGTGTAACCTCGGGCGAGCCGAAGTTAGCTTTCCTCTATTTTTGATATTTGATTTCTTGAGCGAAAACCAAACAGTTATTGCGAAAAATCTCATAGTTCAAAGCTTAAAGAGAATCCGATGCTAAAATGGCAAACAGCTTATAATATTATTACACAGAAAAATATCGTCAGGATATTTTCAATCTTTTTAATCTTGGAGTGAAAATTCTATCTCGATTTACAGAATATTCGACACAATTCAAGCTTTCAGGGAATGGCCCAAGCCTTTCGAACTTGTTCCAAATGTGCTTACTTCAATCCCCTTTGAGACATGTTCATAATTAAGAGCGAGAGAGAGCGACAAAGTTTAAGTAGCATTTTTGCAGGGACCTTAACGATTATAATTTTTTGTTAAAAAAATTAAGAAATCAAAATTATTTGTTAATTTAAAAAAAAAAATTGTTTATTTATTATTAAAATTAATTTAAATAATAAAAATCAAAAATAATTATTATATATCAATTTTTATATAAAAATTAAACCCCCCTTAAATTTTGAACCGAAGGAGCCTGATCTTATATCGACCTATATACATATATGATCTACGCAATAATACCTTTCAGTTGATATATAATACAATATGTACAAATGCATGTACATACGGGTCATTCTTTTACAAACCGAACGGTTTTAAAACTAGCCATTTTTGATTTAATTGAAAAAAAATCCGAAATAAAATCTCGACAAGCCCACCAAAACGTAATTTGCGGTTTTGCACAAAAGTTTTTTATTAATTTTATAAACAATTTCAAAAATCGGCAAACACTAAAATATGGGAAAAGGGGGAAAAGTCCCTTTTTTTTGCAATTTTTTCATAAACATTTTATATATCAACTGAATGGTAGTATTGCGACGATCATACATATATATAGGTCGATATATGATCAGGCTAATTCAGTTGAAAAGATATTTATTAAATATAATAATTATTTTTGATTTTTATTATATAAATTGAAAATAATAATTACCTTTCATTATACCCTTGCAAAGGGTATAATAATTTTGCCCAGAAGTTTGCAACGCATAGAAATATTCATTTCCGACCCCATAAACTATATATATTCTTGATCAGGGGGACGAGCTGAGTTCATTGAGCATTGTCCGTCCGTCTGTCTGTCTGTCTGTCCGTCTGTCTGTCTGTCTGTCCGTCTGTCTGCCCGTCTGTTTCTACGCAAACTAGTCTCTCAGTTTTAAAGCTATCCAGCTGAAATTTTGCACAGAGTCTTCTTTTGCACGCTGCACGCTGCTAATATGTCGGAACCGACCGGATCGGATGACTATATCTTATAGCTGCCATAGGAACCATCGGTCAAAAAATGGGTCTTAGTGAGAAAAACTTTTTTGTTCTTAGTGTTAGCGTTCCCAAACACGGTCATTATTAATATTATATACTTTCAAACAGATTTGCAAACTTTGGTCAAAATCGGATGACCATATCTTATAGCTGCCATAGGACCGATCGGTCAGAAGATGGGTCTTACTGAGTAAAACTTTTTTGTTTTCAATGTTAGCGTCCTCAAACTCGTCCCTTATTAATATTATATGCTTTCAAACAGATTTGCAAGCTTTGGTCAAAATTAGATGACTATATCTTATAGCTGCCATAGGACCGATCGGTCGGAAAATAGGTCTTGGTGAAAAAAATTTTTTTGTTTTCAAGTAAATCGGTCTTAAGGTTGGTGATTATTAAAATTAAGCGCTTTCAAACTAATTTGAAAAATTTGGTCGAAATCAGATGACTATATCTTCAGGCTGCCATTGGACTTATCGGTCGGAAAATGGGTCTTTGTGAGAAAAACTTTTTTGTTTTCAATTTCATCGTTCTTAAACTTGGCGATTGTTAATATGTTTTGTTGTTTGTTGATATGTTTTCAAAAAGGTTCGCGAAATTTGGTCGAAATTAGATGTTCATCTGACTGAAAATGGATTTTAGTTACAAAAGTTTTTGATTTTTATCTAAGCGTTCTTAAACTCTGTCATTTCAAAAACAGCTTTTGCAAGGGTATAAAAACTTCGGCACAGACGAAGTTAGCTTGGCCTCGTTATTATATAAATTGAAAATAATAATTACCTTTCATTTTTTATTTTAAAAATTGAAAATAAAAGTCTATCCTGTTTTCGAATTTACCGCCAAAAAATAACATATATGGGCATTTCCACAGCTGTGACAATCGTACGAATTTATTTGCCTTTATTATGAAGAAAAAGAAAAATTTTACCATAAATTTCCGCATATTGATTGTTAGATAACACTTGAGTATAACTTTATTTAATGTAAAAGCTGTAGTAGAGTTGTAGACTGTAAGGTCCCAAGATAGAGGCAGACAAAAAGGCATACACAACGTTACAGAATACGGAAGTGCGTTTTGTCTGCTTTCACAAAAAACCAAATCTCTGCGAAATGCGTTCGAGTTTTTTAATGCAACTAACTTTAATATGATCTGCAATGTTGTTACTAAATATTTATAGCTGATTCGGTCAGAAATAAAATTTTGATTTTTGTATATTTGCCTCTTTATGATACGTGACAAGCCTTTCTCTTTCGCTGTTCTTGTGATGCGTTTCAAAAATTTATTTATGTATTCTTTTGCGTAATCCTAAAAAACATAATAATTTTGATTCAGGAACTTATATTGATAAACATAAGAGAAGTTAGCTGCATAAAATGAATCGATGTTTTCGGTATTTGGTTGGTATTACATATCGAGCTCAAAAACTATCTCGAACATGCTTAAAATGAAACTGGATTCTCGAATTTTTCGCTTAATTTAATCTTTTTTAAGATTACCCCGGGATAAATGTAATCCTTTTTAGGATCAAAAAAGTCGGATCAACTCAATCCTTTTTCGGAACGGGTCAAGAATATCCGGGACAACGTTGTTTTCATTACCGATTGGGAATGATTTGATCCCGTATGGATTGATTTTTTTGAGTGTAGTTTCATGCAAGGGTACAAAGCCTTAAAAGAGTAAAACTTTGGAACGGTAATTTTAAAATTTACCCATCTATTAAACTGCATCACTAGTTTTTTTGATTTTCATAGAAATTTTAAGAGTTATAATGCGTTATTTAAAAAATGTATGCAAATTTTGCGAAAAAATGTAATATATGGTACCTAAATGGGCAAAAGCATAGCCAAAACTTATCGTTTATGCTCATAAAAGTAAAATTTGGACGTTTTTCTTTAAAAATGTTGATTTGAAAACTAAGAAAATCGTGATTATTGACAAAATTATGAGTAAAATTCCAAAACAGTATGGAAAACCCGACTTTTGGTACAAACTCGACTTGCGCAACCTCTAAACGTTTTCCGAAAAATCTGAAAAAAAGCTTTCAGAAAATGTTTGAGCACCCGTGAAAATTAAAAAAATGAAATTTTTTGGGACACCCTAATGTAGAGGCAGCAACAGCTCAGCACTGCAGTGCTGCTGGCGCCTCGTTTGGGGGAATTGAGTAAAACTTCATCACTTTGAATTTGCTTGCAGAAAATGCACGTCTATAAAAAAGCTCTCCAGGCCTTGATTTACCCCATATCATCCACAACGCCGCACAACTTTGTGCTCTGGACGGCCACATCGCCCACATATTGCTACGAGTGCGAGGGCCTGCTTTGGGGAATAGCTCGCCAAGGCGTGCGCTGCACCGAGTGCGGCGTCAAGTGCCACGAGAAGTGCAAAGATCTGCTAAATGCCGACTGTCTGCAGCGTAAGCATGTCCCCTTTCCTACACTTAACTTGCGCTCACCTTTTTCGCGAACGCTCGGCAGGTGCCGCCGAGAAGAGCTCAAAACATGGCGCCGAGGATAAGGCCAACTCCATAATTACCGCCATGAAGGAACGGATGAAGCAACGCGAACGCGAGAAACCAGAAATCTTTGAGCTGATCAGGTAAGGTATCTGGGAATTGAGAGCCCTCTTTTGACTGGTGCGGATGAACACTCGTAGCTGGCCGGCGGGCGGGATTTGAAACCCCTCTTTGAAATCAATAGTTAAATAGAGTTGTACCGATACCCAACCCAAACCCATACCCCTACCGTCCGTATTTAGAGCCGTATTCAGCATTGAGGAGAAGAGCCACACCGGCCATATGAAGGCTGTCAAGCAGAGCGTCCTGGATGGCACCAGCAAGTGGTCGGCCAAGATAGCAATCACAGGTTTGAGCTTTATTGCATCCTCTATGTATGTAACTAACTCGTCTGTTAATCGTCGTGGTTTTCAGTTTTGAATTTTGTCTGTATGTATGTATGTATGTATGTATGATTGTATGTTGGTGTATGTAATTACAATTTCCATTCGAATGACATATATATCTATATATATACCGATACTCAACCCACGCCGGGTTTGAGTGTGATTGTAATTGTCTTTAATTGGAACTCGTATGTAACTAATGATATGTTGACAAACATACTTGTATGTAACTTCTATGTATGCATGTACGAATGCCATTGGTATATACGAGGGTTGTCATCCAACTCCTGTGTCAGCTTATCCTCATGCAGCATGCCAGGCGAATGATCATGGCTTCCGGCTATTCGCCCGGGCTCGCCAGCTTCAGTTACTCAACGACAGCCCTCGTATATGCTTTCTCTATGTATAGATATATATATATATCATATATAAATATACCCCATTGGACACATACAAATCAACTGAAAATCAGAATTAAGAACAATAACAAGAATGCTACAGTCTACACAGGAAGATTAAAGAAGTACGCCAGGATTAGTGGAAACAATTGGGTAGTTAGTACACTGAGATCCGTCCAAAATCCCTGCGTTCCAAATTTTCCAAATTGTTCCTAATTGATATCCCAAAATGTTCCCAAAAAATATTGGAAAAATTATTTCAAAATGTTCCCGAAATAATATCAAATTGTTCCCACAATGAGGCCAAAGTGGTCTTAAAACATAATCAAAATGAAAATTTGTAAAATAATCCGAAAACGTTTCCAACTTCAGAACAAATTGTTTTTAACACATTATATGACGGTGTCAATGAAAGTGCTCGATTTTGCTCGATTTGGAACAAATCATTTTCTGAGTGTACACGATCCTATCCTATTTGTTGAATGTTGAAGGAGTTTGTCGCAGCATCAGAGAGCATTCTGTATTATTTCACTGAAGTTCAACAACCACCCCCCTCCCCTGACCCGGAATATGGTACTAGCGAGCGCCCCCGCCTGGCCAATACAAACTCATCAATTAATGTTAAGATTTTCAATGATTTCTATAGAGCTCTTACCGTATCATCTATCAATTTTAAGGATGACATTCGGTGTGGATCCAGACACACACATAGATTCATTAGAACAGGCTGAGCACGCAACTGTTGAGGGAACATCTAAATGGTCATGCAAACTAACAATTACAGGTACACCGACAACGCCAAGTTTTGCATTATGATTTGATCTTTGATTTCCGCTTAGTCTTCATAGTTTCACCCCCATTGCCAACTGTTTAACTGTTTCAACTCTGTGTGTCCACGAAACTCACAAAAACTGTAAAAAGTAAAAACATCGAATTCGCCCCCACATCCATTCCGTCCGTTTCAGAATCTGCCCCAAATGGAAATCCAAAGTGCTCTCACATATTTGAATCCAAGTTTCCCTTTGCCATTGCAAGTGGAGTAGACCGTTAACCTAGCTTCTAGTTTTTGCTAGCTTTTCCCTAGCCTGCCATTTGTAAATATCCGTTAGCCGCCCCTCGCTACTCATTCTCCGTTCACTATTCAACTATTCAACTACTGCACTGTGCATACCACCACCTGCCACTACCACCCTTCCACACTTTCCACTCTTATACAAATGGTTTCTATGCATCCCTTTCAGATGTTTCTTACATAGTTACGTTTATACCAATCGACGAAAGGGGCCGAGGATCGAATTGGGTGGGGAAGCATTGGCTTCGAGCTGCAGTTCAAATTCATTTTATGTGTGTTCCCGCTTGGATCAGTAGAGCGGTTGCTTTTAAGTTCACTTGACCAATTGAAATTGAAGGCCACCGCCTGCGCTCCACTCTCTCTATCTCCCACTACTACTACTACTACTACTACTACTACTACTACTTGTATTCGGAAGTAGCCATCCCCTATTATCTCCCTACTATCTCCCCGATTAACCCCATCAACAAGTATTTTTATTGTCCTACTTCAGGTGGCCTTGTACATCTTTATATCTTCTGTCCCACACTCACACACACACACACACACACACTTAAACACACACACACACACTCACACGCACAGGAACACGTGTAAATGTACTTAATAACCTTCCACACATAAAACGATATTGTTACCGTTGGCCATACTTTTTAATTGCACGAAGCCTGCCTTACTCTTAACCGATTTATCTGTCTTATCTCCTATGTATGTGTATTTGTAATATCTATCTATATCTATCCAAACTGGGCTATACAATCCTGTACACCTCTACCTGCACCGCGATACATTAAATAAAACGCTATTTTCGACATGCCAATAGGTTGTGGGACCCAGCTAGATTGTTGGAAAGCATGTCCGTCTGTCCGGTTGTTCCCGCACAAATAAAGATCCTCCGGAGAATGGACTGCTGTATTCCCTTGTTAAATAACCATTATTCAAAGTATTGCATCGCGTTCTTCTCAGTTCCTTCGGTAGGAAGCTTCTGTAATGGTTGGACCAGGTTCAGGTAACAGCGGCTACCGATTTTAAAGTGTTAATTCACATTTTGAAGCACTACGAAAATAACAATTAATAATCATCCGGAGCATGATGTAAAAGTAGAAGCGTTATCGAAAGTTTATCGCTATAATCGTTTATTCGAAAAAGCACTTCCGGTTGAATTATACTTAAAATATCGAGTTTTTAAGTTGGAAAAAGATAACCATGCAGAAATTCACAAAGAATTCAGATTGGTTGATTCTTAAGTCTGAAGAAGCATTTGAATTACTTTTAAATATTAATATATACTATACATCAGTTTGTAAAACCGTATATATAGACGCTAAATTTCTGGAATATCTTGGAGAGCAGAAATGCTCTAATTTCGTTTGGGTTTCGGTTGCGCTTACTGACAAATCAAGGCAGATATTTGTATTCTAATTTAATCTAATTTGCTATCCAGAAGCATTTTCCCCACATTTAAAGTTGCAAATGATAAGATTTCATTAAATCACTCATTTTTGTCACTATAATCAAGAAGAAACATACCAACATTTAAACTATGCCACCCACTAGGAGCAATATGACATTGAGAATATGTCTATTTGTATGATTATTAAGTGTGCGTTCCCACACACTGGCAGATTGCCATATTTTTACCCAGCCAACCAGCGGAATCCGCAACGTGCTCCATTAGGACTCCCTGTACGGTGCGCTGAGCCTCCTAGGGGGCTCGGAAAAGTGTCCCCAATGAGCATATCCGCCGGCGAAAAGGACCTTTTTCCCGCACTCAGATAACCCGCAAAGGCTCCTTGCGGACTCCTCTTTAAGCCTTTGGTTTTTTGAAAAGGATTCCTTAAATCATCCAAAGATAACCTAGACGGAGTGTTTCGGGATTGGTTTCGGTGATCCGATAATGGTCCGAAGAGGAGTCCCTACGGTTTCTGAAAATGCTTCTAATTTGATTTATAATTAATAAATAGTATATTATTTTTTGTATGTTTTGTTCTTATTGAACGAAAGAAACATCAAAAAGATAATAAATTGACATAACGCGATTCAGTGCTCCCTCAATGATACCATGCGGTGCTCTTTTGGACTCCATTTTCACTCCTTCTTCGGAGCGCTCCGAAAACGCTCCTTCGAGGTGCTGCTTTGGGAGTCCCTTTTCACTCCTTCTTCGGAGCGCTCCGCATATGGCTGGCTGGGTAGCTACCAATCGCTTCCATACATATGTGAACACTGGAGTCCACTTTTGAAGGCAAAAATGAAAATTTATAGAGGGATTCACGGATTCCTTTTGTATCATAGATAATACAATTTTAAACACAGAACGAACAAATTCCAATTTTAAAAGGCGCGACGAGACTCCAAAGTTTGAACTAAAAATAACCCATACGCCCCGTAATAGCCTATGTCACACTATGTCGTGGCTGCGAAAACCTGCAGCATGCGTTCACACAAAACCCGCAGCTTTAAAAACAAGATGTCAGCAACTACTACTTAGTACGGTTGCAAAGTATCGCCAAAATTACTTGAAAAAGATAAGCATCTAAGAGTTATTTGGTTATATCAATGAAAGAAAAAAGAAATTCCGTAAACGCGGAAAGAAATGTGCTTGCGGGCAGTAGTATAAATATAGGATAACGGGAAATGTGGTCGGGTACAGTCGCGCCATCGACGGCCAAAAGGTGCAAGCTTTCAGTGTGACGCCATCGACGGTAAAAACGAGCAAGCTTCTGTGCAAGGCATCGGTTCCTTAATACATGGAAGGTATAACTTTGGCACCATCGGTTGATCGTTTCATGCAACCTTCCTCTGTGGAGCAATCGGTAACTTAATACCTTTCGCTGGTGAGCAATCGTACGCATCAGAAGCGGATGGATTGCAAGCGTCGTAGGTGAGGTAACGCATCCTATATTAATACTGCTGCCCGGAAACAAATTTTTTGATTGCGTTTAAGGAATTTGTTTTACTTGTACTAAGTGAACTTTTGTTTAACATGACGACTCCAAGGTTAACACTAACAGGAAGTGCGAATGCAGTTGCCCACCAACTGCACAATTTATGGGGGGACGCTCAAGCCGCAGTGATAAGCATTATTTGAGACACATCGTCCACAAAATAGATGTTGTTGTTGTAGCGGCTCCTGTGGATGAGAGTAAGGTACGCACGCATATGTTGTTGGGAAAATAGAAGAAAAGATTAGAGTACAGAAATTTTGATAATAGAAAGAGTACAGTAGAGGGTTAAAGTGTTGTGTTCGAGTTCGAGTCTTCCAGGTCCAATCCGAGGAATCTTGCTACTTGGACAGGGTTTGTCCAGAGGTGGAGTGGTGTGAGTGGAGTGTATAGGGTCAGCTGGGCAGTGTCGTGCGGAGATTGCCCGCATTTGGGACACTCGTCGATCACTGCCTGGTTGATCCTTGCTAGGTAGCTATTAAGCGTTGCAGAGTACCCTGAGCGAAGTTGTGTCAATGTTGTCCGCGTGCTTCTGGGCAAGGATTTTTCAGCATCGCTGATGGGTGGAGATCGTCCTCCCAGAACAACATTGGGTTTCAGGCGGTTTATCGCTTCGGTCACGGTACTCTGGTGGATGGCGTTACTCGCAGTAATAGCTTCAGTTTCGGTAATTATGGTGGAGTTTGAGGTGAAGATTAGCACATCCGGCAGGTGGGTCCTCAGGTCCAGTCTGCTGGTTCGTGGGGGCAGTGGGACTTGCAAGGCCGGATGGTCGGGGTGTTCCGCCTGCAGACCATTCACCAGGAATTCTTTGGTCAGCATGTTGCATTGGTCTTGGACACCAAGCATGTGGGTTCCACTTGAGCCATGGTGTGACATCCAGTGATGGTTTGGAGTGCAGCATTTTGGGCACATTGGAGGTTTCCCCATTGTGTGTCACTGATGGCTGCTGTCCATGCTGGTGCCGCGTAGTCGCACTGTACACGGCCAATGGCCTTGTATGTGACCAGCAGAGTCTCAGAGAACATAGGCCGCGTTGCGTATGAGTTATATTAAAAACTTTGAGGTTTCTTCGCGCCCATTAAAACAGAACTAACTTACGAAACTTACCATAAACTTACGAATCAAGGGTTGCCGGTAAGACCTTATATTTTCCACACAAAAAAAAATGAAGTCTAGTGAACACCTGCCTGATGAAGTGCCAGTTCACTGTAGCCATATATGTTCAAAGAAATCTGTCTTTATTATCATGTACTATGGTCAGTCTGAACAGAGTGCCAGATGACTGACACAATAAAATCTGGCAACTTGCCAGTGTGTCTGAACGTACCCTAAACCATCAATTTCTTACTTTAATGCCAATAACTACACTCAGAAAAAAACGACCGGCAGAGTTCTAGATCGATCGGGATAGAATTTATACCGTGTTGTACTTAAAATTTCAAGTATGTTTTGTTCTTGGACGTACTTAAATTAAGTGCGAAACTTTCTAGAATAGAAAAACGACTGTTAATATAATTAAAATGAGAACAAACGTTCTTGAATCAAGAACATTTCGTACCTACAGTTAGCCAAAAAATTTAAGAAAAGATCGTTCTTAGTTCAAGTACAAACTTTCTTGGATTGAGAACAAAAGGAACTTACAATGCAAGCTCCAAAAACTATGCTACGCAAAATGCGAGCTATTTTAAGTCGAATCTGTTCTTAAAATTCCCTTAGGTTATGGTTATTTCTGACCTTCAGTATTAACATCTTGGTCTTTGGATAATTCATTTCCTTTGGATTTTGATATAATACAGAGACCTAGTTTCAAGAACAAATTGTGAATAGCCTAGACTTGTTTAGGCTTAAACCAAGAACATTTTTTACTTATTTTATGAAGCATTATTTTGTTTCAAGAATGTTTTGGGGTTGACTTTAGAATTTATAATACTACGATAAAGAACATTTTGCACATATTTTGAGAGTAAGATTATGACATTTTACAGAATATGCTTGATAATGTGGCACTAGAGCAGGCATGCCCAAAAGCAGCATACGGCAGAGCAATCACCAATACTCACAAAGAAAAGCAAAGGAATAATTTGAAATTAGGTAAGGCAACAACAAAATCACATGAAATTGTTGGTGGTCAGTTTGCTTGCGCTCGCAAACACCAAACAAAGAAGAGAACAAACCCGGTTTTTGACCTACGCGACGCATACACACGAAATCGTTTGCATGTGTGTCGTTTTGTATACCTCGCGCCCTGCATTCATACGAGCATTGATTTCCTATCTTCGGTGCAATTACAAAAACAAAACTTACCCAAAGAGCATTCGGCTGGGCATCGCTGCACTAGAGTGTTTAAATGATACAGCCAATATGTAAGTAATTCTTGATTTCCAACTGAAATTTGAATCTCATGTAACTGCTACTGTTTGTAAGGTTTATTAAGCGCTGGTACGACGAAGATTTTGTACACTTCTCTTGTCCGTCCGATTCTCGAGTACGGATCATGTGTGTGGTCTCCGCAATATTCGACCCATCAGGATAGTATTAAATCTGTGTAAAAGCAGTTTTTATTGTTTGCTCTTCGTGGTTTAAAATGAAATCCTGAGGTCCGTTTACCATCGTACTCTATTAGACTTCTTTTGATTAACCTTCCCTCCCTTATTAACCGTAGAGTTATGCTTGGAGTAATCTTTATACACAGACTAGTTAATGGTAAAATCGACTCAACAGAGTTGGTTGGCCAAATTAACCTCAACGTTCCTATTAGAGCGATTCGTCATTTTATTCCCCTATCACTACATCGTAGTAATACTAACTATGCCTTGCATGAACCGTTTCGTGTCCTCTTTGCTGATTACAATAAACTCTACCGAGTAATCAACTCGGAAGCTTCTCTTCCTGCTTTAAAAACTAATATTTTAACTTATTAAGCCCGTAGTTAACATTACTTTATGTTTTTCCTTCGCGTTTTCGTGTCACACGTAAGTGGCTGCGCCTCTCGGTCGGTTGGGCGGGAGCTGGGCTGCTAATTAGTTTCGGTTAAAGTCTATTCGATGCTGTGGTAAAATCTAAGGTATGGTTCGCGGACCGGTTCCTGCAATGTTTTGGTTGGAGACTTGGTTCATACTAGTTCATACTTTTTTTTGTTCTTTAGACGAATGGACAACATTCATTACTTTTATTATTCACACGTTCTTTTCCACGGCTTCCAAGTTATGACTTAGGCTGTATTTCGTGCTTGAAGTCATAATATGCCTTATTTGGATTTGATTTCGGAAAAGCTTCTTCAATTAATAATTGCACCGATTCTATACTATTAAATTGCTATTTTTTCCAGTCATAACATTGATATTTCTACGCAACATCTGAAATTACTGACTAAAGTGATTAAATCAAACCTTCCAATCAAAAAAAAAGGTCTATTCGGAAACGAACCGGCCTTTTGGGGTTTACAGACTTGCTTTAAACTGCATTTAGTTTCGATTGTAAGAACCAATTATGTAATTAGCTTTGGGCAGGATATAATTCCGATGACCAAAACCTAAGTCCAATGAGCCAAGGTGGTTACATGTCGTTAGACTTGGTGCGATTGATTATTAAGATAAGATTCACACAAGTGACCGGCCCAAAATCCATGCGGAATGGGATAGATATTACAATTAATATGAATAGCATATTAGATGCTTTGAAAATATTCGCTGAAACAACTTCAATATTATTGCGAAATGATACAGGAACATAAGAATGATAAGAAGGTAGCGCAACCGGAAGTGCCTTTCGCATGCGCGATAAATTATGGAAATCCAGGACTGAAAACACATTTGCATTTTTGGCAGTCATCGATAGAAGTTACGCGATATACATTGCTTCTATATTTACATCATTAATGGAGCCTTTTTTATTTGTATTCCCAATAGTTTTGCTATCGCTCGTATTGAGTGACGCAAAAAACTCAGCGAGCCGAGCGCAAACAGGTTTTCAGTCGCTGGCCAGCGGTCGATAAGTTAGGTCAAGGCTAATTTGCGTCGCTTTACTTTTGCACACTTTTTGGCCTCGCTCTTCTTGACAAACGCTGGTCTGGGGTTAACTTGCAGACGTGTTTTTTTTTTTGTGATGCCATTCGGCGTAGTCGAAGTTAGCCTAAAGCGTTTCTCCTTTTTATTTTCATTTGAGTTTTCATTTCAAATACTTTTTAATAGGCTGGAGCACAACACTCTAATTCCTGATCGCGACTCTTCTCGAACCGACCATCTCCTTCGGGGCTTACACGTTCTACGGCCCGGCCAAACGGTTGCGCCTACTCACACACCTTTCCTTTCAATTTCTTCTGTTATCTGTTCTCTGTTTTGCTATGTATATGTACATGTGTACGACTAAATATGTGATTGTGAACCGCAATTTTTACACGATATGCCCGATAAGTCACCCACCACTTGCCACTTAATTTACGCATAGCAACCTGATGTACATATACGTGTATATACCTATATATATATATATATATAAATTACCGAATGTATGTATGTATGTACATTTATGTGACCACAGAGAGTGGTAGTTGGCAGTGTCCGAGCTGCGAATTGCCAACTGAATCCAAAGATCAATTAATCCAGAAACTTCCGTTTTTTCTCTTCTTCTTTCTCCCTTGAAAATCAAAACTGAACAAACGAACAAAAAAATGAAAACCAATTGGAAATGTATATTTGCACTTACAAATCTAAAAACGGTTCTCTTCGTTTCAAACCCACAATCAAAATTGAAACACGCACCCGAAACCCCATCCCCCATCTCCCCATCTCACACACACACACACATCGATTATTTGCCCTCTGATCATGTTTTTTATTTACACACAAAATATAAACACTACCATCTAAATGCAATTCTTATGTGATCCCTGATCCCCGTCCCCGCACAATCACCAATTGGATTGACCGACACGAATATGATGGGGCCCTGGTGTTGAAACGAATGAATGGCCGAAATACAAATACTAAAATATCTGACGATCCGATGCGCTGTACAGTGATTTGTGCTCAAGGCCTGATAGCGAAGGATAAAAGCGGTACCAGTGATCCCTATGTGACGGTGCAAGTTAGCAAGGTGAAAAAACGAACGCGCACAATGCCGCAGGAGCTAAACCCTGTGTGGAACGAGAAGTTTCACTTGTGAGTATTTGCCACGTTTCTCTCGCATTCTTTGTGTTTCTTTCTAAATGTGCCATGTACCGGTTCCACACTATCTCTCTAACTGTATCTTAAACTCTACACCTAGTATTGTATACTAATCAGCAACGCACTCTCCGGCCATGCCCATGCCCCCTCTTACCGTTTAACTCTATTTTCCAAATTTCCATTGAGTACTTTCCTATCGCCATTGCAGTTGTAAATCGTTCCCCAGACCTTTCGCTTACGGACGCACTTTTGGGCGAGACATCCTTCCCTGGTGCATGTATCACATGACGTCAATATCCTCTTTTCGCACTTTTTCTCTTTCGGTTCGAAAACCCCTCTTAATAATCACTCCAGTTCCAGTTCGAGCTCCATCGCACTCCATGCACCGACACAAGAGTCAAGCACTAAATATGCATAGCATAAATGTATGTCATAGTACATGGGTTGATCAATAAGTAATCAAGATCCAACAGAAAATTCAAATCGTCCATTCCGAAATAGGTCGGCTGCACGTAGTGCAGATGTATGTAACAATCACCGATCTCAAAGGATAATATGAAATGTCGCTGTCCGTCTGTCTAGTATTTGTTTAAGCCACCATGGTAGGTACCAAAGTACTCCCTAAGTTTGATTCCAAATATTCCTTACTTTCCCCGTAACCCTTTGTTAATGTATATATAAGAGTGGCTCAATAAAATTCTCATCCAAGGATATAGCGAGAACGTAATCTGGGGAACTAGCCCAAGAAATTAGAGGTCTCAAAATCGAGACGTTCATAAAATTTAAAAACCTAAACATCTCATTACACAGTACAACTCTAAAAAAAAACCCAGGCATTAGACTCTTAAATTCTGAGGTGAAAATCACCTCATACCCAGTTGTACGAATAAAGCCTAGGGTACTTTTGTACTTGCAACACACAGCGACAACAACTGTGTGTTTTTTTGTTAACTTATTTTTCTATGGCTTTTCTATAGATTTAGCTCAGACAAACTAAATCGATTCCGACGGGTGTCAACTCCATATAAAACAAATAGAGGAAAGCTAACTTCGGCTCGACCGAAGTTTATATACCCTTGTAGCTTGTTTAATTTACATACATTAAGGTTCAGTAACAAGTTTGGGAGCGATAACATTGTAAATTCCTACTAAGATTTTTTTTCAGAACTATATTTTGTATGGAAGCTATACTATATAGTTGACCGATTTTCATCATACTTAGTGGAATTATGTGAAAGCATAGAAAACTGAAAAATGCTATGTTTGGAGGCGTTTGCATTGAGAAAATAAAAGTTTTTCTCACTAAAACTAGTTTTTTGACCGATCGGTCCTATGGCAGCTATAAGATATAGACATCCGATTTTGACCAAAGTTTGCAAATCTGTTTGAAAGCATTCAATATTAATAATGGACGAGTTTGAGGAAGCTAACATTGAAAACAAAAAAGTTTTTCTCAGTAAGACCCATTTTCCGACCGACGGTTCCTATGACAGCTATAAGATATAGTCATCCGATCTTGACCAAAATTTGCAAATCTGTTTGAAAGCACATAATATTAATAATGACCTAGTTTAAGGACGCCAACATAGAAAATAAAAAAGTTTTTCTTACTAAGACACATTTTTTGACCAATGGTTCCTATGGCAGCTATAAGATATAGTCATCCGATTCGGTCGGTTCCGACATATTGCAGCGTGCAGTAAAAAGAAGACTTTGTGCAACGGACAGACAGACGGACAGAGAAAGGTCAATCGACTCAGCTCGTCGCCCTGATCTAGAATATATATAGTTTATGGGGTCGGAAATGAATATTTCCATTCGTTGCAAACTTCTGTGCAATATTTTAATACCCTATAAAAAGTGCAAAATTAATGTCCAAATAAAAAAAATTGCGATAGCTCGGCCGTAAATCCGAATATTTCGAAATGGCTTATGTATAAATGTAAAGTTGGCTTTCATTAGTTCAATTTGACTGTTTCCCCATGATAATTTGATAAAACATAGTGTTTTTATCCACTTTAAAATTTTTCGCTGCCGTTGACATTTCTGTGAAAATGCCCATATGTAAAATCGTAGGTCCATCGTACGACAGTTTATTTACATATATGTAAAGTTCATTTTCATTTCATGCAAATTCATTTTTACATATGGACATTTCCACAGAATGGTCCACCGAGACCGAAAAAATATTTTTATAATTTTTATAATTAATGATTTTAACATTACATTAAAAAAGAAATTAAATTAATATAATGGACTTACACCGTTTTTTTAGTCCTTACTAAAAGAAAATAAGCCTGAATACAGAAGATATGTTTTTCTCTCTAAGCTTTTTTAATATATCGCGTTCTTCATAATGCTAAAGCTTATAAAAACAAAACTAATTTAAATAATTGAAGATGATTGCACTCAATGAAAAGCTACATAATTCCCCCTTTAGTTAAAAGTCAACTGCTGCAAAATGTTTTTTTACAATTCGAAGATTTATGAATTTTTTTAAGTGTAGTCAAACACGACTTTCGACTGAATCTACCTTTTGCACTAAATATGCTGCTATAAAAAAATAAAAACAAGAGCAAAAAATCTTTTTATTTTCTACATTTCGTTGCAAGTCGCGTTGGCAACTGTGGAACAGTGTTTCCAGAACCTAAGGTTCAAAAATTGCTATATTTGCAAAAAAAACGAGAGCGTAAGTTAAAGTCGGCTCTAACCGACTTCGATATACCCGTTACTCATGGAAACAAATGTTTATTAGCCTTCCTGTATGCCTGAGGTGGGTCAGCCGAAAAGTATGCAACATTTTTTAACTCGGCTATTTATTATCCGCCAGATATTAATAGACATTTGTCAATTACTAAATCCAACATAAATGACTCCAAATTCATCACGATAAACAGATCAGACAACAAAACTTTTGAAAACGTCGGTCAAGCCCGACTATTACATACTCTGCACCCTTAATGTCGCAACTCGAATTTGGTCACGAGTCAAACGGCCAGTTAACACACAACGCACAACGCAGTGCGCTCTCTAAGTCTCTCTCTCTCTCTCTCTCTCTCTCTCTCTCTCTCTCTCTCTCTCTCTCACTAAGATTGCTGCTGAACGCAATGCTTAGGTTATGGGTGGGGTGGGTGGTGGGCGTTAACTGACCGTTTTTTGCTCATAACTTGAGTATCGTTCATCCGATCTTTATCATTCCTTCAGCAAATCGATAAATAATTTTGAGTACTAGATATCTCTAGAAAGTACGAACCATCTATCATCAAAACTGTAGGAGATATGACGTTTTTTCCAAATTGCGGGGGCGTGAGGGGGCGTGGCAAAAATTGAAAATAAACTTGATCTGCGTGCAGACAATAGGAGTCTACATTTCAAATTTGGTTGCTCTAGCTCTTCTAGTCTCTGAGATCTAGGTGTTCATACAGACGGACGGACGGACGGACAGACGGACAGACGGACATGGCTATATCGAATCGGCTGTTGATGCTGATCAAGAATATATATACTTTATATGGTCGGAAATGATTCCTTCTGGCTGTTACATACATTTGCACGACTTTAGTATACCCTTTTACTCTACGAGTAACGGGTATAAAAATTGCTAGAAATAGCTAAAAATGCAAAGTCAAAACATAACAAAATTATTGTTTTTAGAACAAAAATCCTTCTGAGCCTACAAAAATACTTCAAATGTGGTCCGTAAACGATTTTTTGAGACTCCGAACCGATCCTGAAACGCCGCACAAACAAGCTTATGATAGATCACTACTTTCCATATTGAGTTGAACTAAAGGAAAGGTTGTGATTTCGTCTGCATCTTCTGTGAATTTTTATCTCGTTAAAATATTACCTAAAAGGAATTTTTGGCTCGTTAATATTTTTCGGACAAGTCAAAATGGGGAAAACATTTGCTACGTATCCATCCTTGTGTTTAGTTAGTGTTCACCAGGTTTATCGTATTCACTGTAACTGGCTTAGTACTGAAATGATCCCTGATTTGGAAGAGCTGGTATTGGAAACATGGATTTTCTGACATGCTTTTTTGCCATGAATTTAACACATGCACGTTGTTCTTTCGTGTCTTTGGCTTTATTAGGCATAACACAGTACTCAAATTACTCATGAACTGGAGTTACAGTATGCCAATAAAAATCTTTTGACACAGGAAAAAAATTCAAACTTTTCACTTATTTTGCAAAAATAAAGGAGCTTTCTCCAAATGGTAAAATTTTGTTTTTATTTTATTCTGATTTTGTATGGTTTCTAGAACTAGATTTACCTAAAATTCATCTATGTAGTTTTAATATTTTTAAAATATATAAAATCACTATTTTAAAGTGTCATATTTTCAATGCAGAAGCTCAAATAGTTAATAAATTATAGATTCTAAATGAATTAACTGTAAATGTGAAATCAAAATGTAGAAAATGGCTAATTTTACCACTCTTTGGTACTGTCAGTTGGCTGTCAAAAAACTCAGATGAGAAATCAGATAGGCTGCAAACAGTACGAGTAAGAACCAGCGTTCAACCTGTGCGAGGCAGAGTTGGCTGTCAAAAAAACCATATGAGAAATCAAATAGCCTATTTTTCATATCATCAGAAAGTTTGTTGAGTTACTCAGACTCACACTGAGCAACTCATATGAGAACCACTCAAAAATAACGAAATAGCTAAAAATATCTAATCATAATTTGAAAATTGCCAGTTTTGTATCTGATAGCATTGCTAGATCTGGCAACTAAATAGCTAAAATGGCAACACTGCTGTGGAAATGAAAATACACATGTAAAATCGTATGTCCACATTGAAAATTTCCTTTACATTCATTTGTATGGCCGGTAATTCATCTTTCTGAGTTGCAGAGTCTTTGGTTACACTGATGAAAGCGGTTGCGGTTGACCATCCAGCATATAATAAAAAATCTCGCAGCGTCGACTTTGACAGTTTTTCCGAATCTGCGGCCGGTGTGAACGGAGTATTAAAAGCCGACTAGTAACAAATGCTTCACGACAAAAATCGGGATGGTGCAATGGCAGCTATTATATACAGAAGAAAGACTTTAAGGGTCGTTTTCTCATCTGGTGTTTTTGCAAGTCTAGGTGGATTTGCTGCATTTGCATTGCTCATGTTCAATGCTAATGAATTTCGTAGCAATCTACTTCATCCTCATTGATTTCAAAACCATGTACATGCAATGCAAATTATGTATTTTTATGTATCCGTGCATATGGTCACACTGAAAAATATTTGAAAACAAAAACAACTGCTGCTAAAAACAGTAAAGTCAGAATTGTTATTAAGCAAACCAAAAATGGAAAATATTGGATATTTAATATACAAGAACACCTGCAGACATTGCTGAAATTACAGATGCACATTCTGATTCCCCTAGTTCATTGCTTAAGCTAAGCTTATACATCCAATTAATTTAGCTTATTTTAGATCAAAATAGCCATGATTAAAGATTTTACAGGATTAAAAACATAGACTTTGGTTCCATAAGCAAATAATTTGATTAAATATGGCCGGAAAGTTCCACAATTTGGCATATATAGCCCAATTTTCATGAAAATTTGTCAAAATTATTTGCCTGTGTGAACATAGCTTTCGACCTACTGCTTAATCTCCCATCATAGTAACAAGTCGTTCCAAAAGAAAAACCTTCTCCTTCTCTGTAAAATTCTTGGTTTAATTTTTAAAATTGGCGCGCAATAAAAAAAACCATAATCAGCCGAGTGCAGAGATGCTGCCAACCTAGTATTATACCATTCCAGCCCTCCCGGTATGACCGTGGCGCAAATGCCCGAATTTATAATCAACCTACATGAGACAACCAATTGCACAAAAACCACCTAGTTGCAAAATCTAGATGGATTTCGATTTGAGCAAAAACATGAACATGAGAAAACGGCCCTAAATCTAAAATTCTTTCTCAGGTTCAAATAAAATTGATTTGAAATCATTACTTTTCAGTGTTGAAGTTTTCTATGTTGGTAAAACACTCAGTTTTAGTTCGGAAACCAATCAAAAAATGTTCATTAAATAAACTCATCTCTGAATCAATCAAAGTGTCAAAGCTTTGCTTTGTATGCATGTAATTTCTAAAGATGACGAGTTAAGTTTTAAACAGGTCCACAATCGATGACATATTTTGAGATTTATGCGTTTTACCATAGAATTTTTGTTTTCAAATTAAAGATCGAGAGCTCGTTTTTTTCTTTTTGACCAATGTTTTCCTGGGTCCATACTCTAAGAACTGTCCCTAGATTATGTTTCCGCAATACGCTTTGATGGATTTTTTTAAGCTGACCTAGCATCTACCACTGAATCGAGCACCGCCGACCGGAGGCCGGGAAATTCTTGCTGAAGTCATGCATCAGATATCTAGTATCCGGTATACTCTGTACCAAAGGTACATACTAAGTTTGTGCAAAAGTATGTAACAGGGAGAAGAAAACTTTTCCGACCCTATAATGTATATATATTCTTGATCAGCATCAACAGCCGAGTCGATATAGCCATGTCCGTCTGTCTGTAAGAACGCATAGATCTCAAAGATGGTAAGAGATAGAGGTTTGAAATATATGGGACATAGACTTCTTATACTTGCAGGCAGATCAAGTTTATTTTCAATTTTTGCCACGCGCAATCTCGCCCCCGCAATTTTGAAAAAACGTAATATCTTCCGCAGTTTCATAGACAGATGTTTTTTAAAAAAATATTGCACGATAGCGGATTGCAAATGCGAGCGGCGGCCTGAACTGGTACAAAGTATGTTATAGTCGGGCTTGACCGACTTTCTTTCTTGTTTTTTTTTAATCAGTCCATAGTTGAATATGACACGGGACTTCCTCAAACACAGATACTTATTGATCATGCCCATGGAGCATGAAGCATGCAATAAATTGACATTAAATTGCTAAGCAATTTGGTCCATTTCAAGATGGTCTGCTCATTAATTTGTAAGCGAGCATTAATGAGTAATTAAGGCAAGGCGAGGAGTAGCCTTACATGCTTCCACAAGCTGACCGAGTGTGAGCCTTGAGCGGCGCTGTCCCAACGATGCATTGTGAAAATGTGTGATTGGCGTCGGTCGTTCTATAAGGTTTCTACGATATTGCCGTCTGAGATCTACGAGCACCGGTCTCAACTACTACTAATACTTCTTCTGGTTGGGGCTCTGCTTTTGCTCTGATGCACATGTACATATGCATATGCATGGATTTTGTGTTCGTAGATACATTTTCGTGTTTGTTTTTAACCCTTATGTGTACTTATATATATATATATAAATGCTCGCTGATGCGCTAATATATCCAGCGAGTGCCATAACTCTTCGGATCGCATCAAGGTTCGAGTGTGGGATGAGGACAATGACCTCAAGTCAAAATTACGGCAGAAATTGACACGAGAGTCGGACGACTTCTTGGGACAGACAATAATCGAGGTTCGTACGCTATCCGGCGAAATGGATGTGTGGTATAATCTGGAGAAGCGCACCGATAAGTCAGCTGTGTCGGGGGCGATTCGTCTGCACATTTCCGTTGAAATAAAGGGCGAGGAGAAGGTCGCACCCTACCACGTGCAGTACACGTGCCTGCATGAGAATCTGTTTCACTATCTGTGCGAGGAGAACATCGGCATGGTAAGCTCTCAGCACTCACAGACTCCTCAGAATGCTTAACATCTTCTTGGTTCAGGTCAAGCTGCCCACTCAGCGCGGGGACGATGCGTGGAAGCTGTACTTTGACGAAATACCGGAGGAAATTGTCGACGAGTTTTCGATGCGGTACGGCATCGAAAACATTTACCAGGCAATGACGCACTTTCATTGCCTCTCGGCCAAGTACCTGTGCCCGGGAGTGCCCGCGGTGATGAGCACACTGTTGGCGAATATCAATGCGTATTACGCGCACACCACCGCCTCGTCGGCGGTTTCGGCCAGTGACCGATTTGCTGCCAGTAATTTTGGTGTACGATCTCATTGCTCAGTCTTTAGGTTCAATTAACGAGACTCGCACTTCTCTTGCAGAAGGAAAAGTTCGTCAAGTTGTTGGACCAGCTGCACAACTCGCTGAGAATCGATCTGTCTATGTACAGAAACAACTTCCCCGCATCGAGCCCGGAGAAGCTGATGGATCTCAAGTCGACGGTCGATCTACTGACCAGCATCACATTTTTCCGCATGAAGGTGAGCGAGGCACTGGTGCAGTGTTTGGTAATGCTAAAGCACCATCTTATCTAAGGTACAAGAACTGTCGAGTCCGCCCAGAGCGAGCACTGTGGTCAAGGATTGTGTGAAGGCCTGTCTCCGATCCACCTATCAATTCCTGTTCGAGAACTGCTACGAGCTCTACAACAGAGAGTTTCAGGTAAAGCTGTAGCTAATGACTTGCATATGTTGGATTAACCAAATCGTTGATTTAATTATTACCAGGTGGATCCCAATGAAGCAAAGCGTGCGCCGGACGATCATGAACCGAAGCTAGATAGCGTCGACTTCTGGCATAAGCTAATCGCATTGATTGTGTCTGTCATCGATGAGGATAAAAACAGCTATGGCACCGTGCTGAATCAATTTCCCCAAGAGTTAAATATCGGCCAAGTACGTTATCTCTGCGAGAGGGTGGAGGCCATGGGTTGGCTTGGTTTTTGTGTGGGTTCATTTTGGTATGCTGGCAAGGTATTTCCGGGAGCGCTTTCGTTTACATTAAAGCAGCGTTAGTCACCAGTACCCCTATTTACACATACACGAGCCGAACGCTTGCCGAAGCTGAGGAGAAGAGAGCAAAAATCCGTTTAGTCGCTGGCTAGCCTTTGAAGCGGTCAGGTCGAAGCAAATTCACGGCGCTTAATTTTCGCACACCAATACACTCTCACTTTTTGGCCTCGCTCTCGTTGGCCAACGCTGCTTTAAGGGGGGATTCTCCATGTCGAGGCTGTTTTTTGCACCTTTTCTAAAAAAAAATCTTATTTAAAAACGAAAAGAGTTTTTCGAATTCTGTTTTTTTTTCGTTGTGTTACAAACAGATTAAAGTAAGCAAAAAAATTTTTCTTCTGCTTCAATGCGAGGGCTGTTCAAAAAGTTCTCGGCCGTCAAAGTGGGGGGTCAAAAAAAAAGGTATAGTGCTGGTGGCCATGATTTCTCGCCTCCAGGTTGTCTGAAATGAAAAGTAAAAACGGGGTTATAATCAGTAAAGATGTCATTCTGGTCTGAACCTCAAATCAAATTTTGGGATTTTTTTTGACAAAATGGCGGCCATTGAAAAATGAAAATTCGATTTTGGGCCCTTTTTTTGTAGTAAAAAAAATAGTAAAAATATTTTTAAAATTATGATAGAGGTTCAGAACAGAATGGTGACAATTCTGCATCGATTGTAGCGATTGATCAGTGTAACTGGAGATATCATGGCCGCCAGTTTGAAAAACGTGGTTTGGAGATAAATGCGTTTAAAGTTTGAAGTAGTTTTTTTTTGCAGCTCTCTCTGCTCAGCGTGCCATTGTGCCTTCTTTAGATGCGGCCGCAGCTCAAGTTTCTGAGCGGTTTAGTCGGTTATCGTATTGTGTAGGTTAAACTTCGATAATTATCGATTAAAAATCGATTAATAATCGATATCGATCCAAGGCGTCAACATGTTACCATTCAAATTCAAGAACCATCCGTTATTACTCAGCTTTATTTACTCGAAATTTATTTACTCAAAAATTACTCGTTTTAGCGAAGACATTGTTCGACAAAAACGGCTATACTCAATACTATTCAGCAATATCAACTCGAGACCTGTCTGATAAACCAAACCTGAGAAATCAAGTTTTTAAAAACACCCTTTTTTTCCATTTTTCCGTTTTTGACGATTTTTGAAATTGTTTATAAAATTAACAAACAATTTTTTTGCAAAACCGTAAATCATGTTTTGGTGGGAGAGTCGAGATCTAATATTGGATTTTTTTTTATTTAAATCAAAAATGGTCAATTTAAAAACCGTTCGGTTTCAAAAAGAATGACCCACATGGAGAATCCCCCCTTAAAGACGGCTTGTTTTCTTCTCACCTTGGTCAGTGCCGGCACAATGCCGCACTTATGGGCTGATGCGACTCGCCAAATATTCCCATTCTCTGCACTCTAACCTTATGTTCCTTTGTACTTGAATTTTGTGTAGCTATCGGCAGCCTCCATGTGGCACCTCTTTGCTGTAGACATGAAGTATGCGCTGGAGGAGCACGAACAACATCGTCTATGCAAGTCGTCGGCCTACATGAACTTGCACTTTCGGGTCAAGTGGCTGTACAGCAACTATGTTAAAGAGGTGCCGCCATATAAGGGCGCTGTCCCCGACTATCCAGCCTGGTTCGAGCCGTTCGTAATGCAGTGGCTGAATGAAAACGACGATGTATCGCTGGAGTATTTACACGGCGCGTTTAATCGCGATAAAAAAGATGGGGTAAGCAATATTGAGGGGCTGCAGGAGGAGCAGAGAAAAACTTAATAAGGTGAGATCAACGCCTGCAGATAGAGGATTCGTGCAAGGGGATGGCTATTATGCACCCTTTGGTCGCATGTGTGCGCGCGCCCTTTGGGTTGCTGTTGCGATCAAAATGAAGATACATAGAATGTACGTGTGACGCCTCGGTTGATCTCACCTTAAAGAATTGTACAAGGGCCAGTACCCTCACAGCTACGGGTACCGTTCAGTGAGAGAATCGTGCGACTCTGAAGTGCTCTCTTGCATCCATTACTCACCCGTTGCTTTCTCTCATTTCCATTCTCTAACCCGTTTCCCATCAGTTCACAAAAAGCAGCGAGCATGCCCTCTTCTCGAATTCGGTAGTCGACGTTTTCACACAATTGACGCAATGTTTCGATGTTGTTAGCAAACTCGAGTGTCCTGATCCAGAAATTTGGAAACGTTACATGAGGCGTTTTGCTAAGACAATCGTAAAAGTGCTTATAGCCTATGCTGATATTGTGAAAATGGAATTCCCCGAGCATATGAGGGACGAGCGAATTGTAAGTATCTCTGGTACGCGATCTGGGCTCGCTTTCCCGGGAAGCAGCTCAGAACGTCACTAATCCCCGATCGGCGTCCTGGTCATTGAACATGTATGATGTATATATATAGGCCTGCATTCTAATGAACAATATCCAGCAATTGCGAGTGCAGCTGGAGAAAATGTTTGAGTCCATGGGCGGGGACAAGCTGGAGGAGGACGCCGCCAACATTCTAAAGGAGTTGCAGCAGAATCTGAATTCAGCGCTGGATGACTTGGCCTCGCAGTTTGCCATTAGGTAAGGGTGCGGCGACTGGCGAGTGCATTGAATAAGATGGATTGACGTTTGAATTTCAGTCTGGAGCCTCGCATCACACAGTCAGTGCGGGAACTGGGCGACATGCTGCTATCTATCAAGGGAGGGAGCGGCAATTTGGCTGCCGGCAATCAAGCCGCACAGCGAAACGCAGTGGCTGTTGAAGCCGACGAAGTGTTGAGGCCCCTAATGGACCTGCTCGATGGCTCCCTGACCTTGTACGCCCAGTCCTGCGAGAAGACGGTGCTGAAGCGCTTGCTGAAGGAACTGTGGAAGATTGTGATGCGGATTTTGGAGAAGACCATTGTTTTGCCACCAATGACTGATAAGACAGTACGTACCCCCGGGTTACACATATGCACCATATATCTTTATATCTACCCATCTATCTGCCAGATGATGTTCAAACACCTGACCGACAATGCCAAGAATCTGGCCTCAAATGCCAAAATTGAGGACATGGGCCGCCTGTTCAAATCCCACATGGCTGGCAAGCAGGACGTTAAAAGTGCGCTTAGCGGCGTTATGGACATATCAAAGGAGGTGGAGAAGAACCTGTCGCCCAAACAATGTGCCGTACTCGATGTTGCCTTAGATACAATCAAACAATACTTCCATGCCGGTGGCAATGGACTGAAAAAGACTTTTCTGGAGAAATCGTCGGAGCTGCAGAGTCTGCGCTACGCACTAAGCCTTTACACCCAGATGACCGACACGCTGATCAAGACCTTCATCTCCAGTCAGGTGCATGAAGGTGAGTGTGTTTACCGATAGCACGAACTGGATGTCACCTCTAAACTATTCTCTCGCTTCCAGTCGATCCCGAAAACGCAGAAGAAAGTGTGGGCGAAATTTCTGTGCAAATTGACTTGTTCTCCCATCCCGGCACTGGTGAGCACAAGGTGAATGTGAAAGGTAAGTGGTAGTATGTTGAGTGAAGTTATTCGAGTCCAGGCGTCAGCTTTTCTATCCTTACAGTCGTGGCAGCGAACGATCTCAAGTGGCAAATACCGTCGGGCATGTTTCGGCCGTTCGTCGAAATCAATCTGATTGGACCACATCTGCAGGACAAGAAGCGGAAATTTGCAACCAAATCCAAATCGAACAATTGGTCGCCCAAGTACAACGAGTCATTCAGCTTGTAAGTCTAATTAGGTCAAGGTGGAAAAGAGTACCAGGAGAAGTTTTAAGCCATAAGCTCCAAACAGTAAAGCTAACAGATAACAGCATTTTTGATCCCGACCATTTGGTAGTATATTTCTTTTCTAAATCCGTACGCGAAGTTCAAAAATCCAGTTCAAAGTGGCCGATATAAGCCTTTATTGCTCCAATGTCGACAATCGGAGTAGAAAGTAGAGTATGTACGATTTAAAGATACATACCAAAATTTAAGAGATACTCGTTTATATAAAGTTGATTTTCCTCCCCATCACATAACTTGCTTTTTCACAATTTCTCGAAAAACGGATCCCAATGAGAAAAACTTGTTTGTTTTCCATGTTAGCGTTCCTACACAGAAAAAAAAGATCAAGTATCAGCCCTATCTTTAATAATATCAAAATAATATCAATTTTTCATATCAATGGGATACTATTTTCACCTCAGAAATATATTTGATATTTTTATCAGATGAAAAGACTCAAAATACCCGTATGAGACTAAATATCGTGTTTTTTTTTTCTGTGTAAACTCGCTTACCATTAATATTATATTTGCTTTTGAACTGACTTGCAAAATTTGGTCAAAATCGGGAGACTATGTTTCATGGCTTCCATAGCAATGAAACACTGCCTTGGACAGAATTCTGTAACTTTTGAACCGCTGAAAATCTGAACAAGGTTCCATATAGTCAAAAATTTATTAAAATTGGTTAAGTGGTTCCGTAGCTATAGAGCGCCAAAGTCAAAATTTCGCAAAAAACATTTCCTTTCAAGCTAAGGTGCTGATTTTTGGTCAAAATTTATATAACATAATGCTCAGCTGGTTTTTTAAAATTAGAATTTAATCGGTCAAGGCTAAGGTACATTTCTTATATGTATAATTAACATTTTTCACATCTGGTAGTACCTTTATTGCGTCTGAAGTCCACAAAAACTAATTAGTCCAGTCAAATTAGGTAAAAAAGGGCATATTTATGCATGAAATATTGACCAGACAAACTTTTGTGGTAGGGGACCGTCTAAAAGGCTTAAGTTCACATTTGTGTCAACCTTGTGTCATTGGGAACGGCCGCCATATTGGAAAACGCAAATTGCTCTGTATTTTGGAAACGATTGACTATGGAGAAAAATTGTTTAAAACAAGGTTAAAGATAATGGCCAGTGTTTGGAAGTACCTAGGTATAAATACCTAGGTACATACCTAATTGCATATTTTGTGTACCTCTTAACTTACCGTGGTATTTTTAAAGTCCAGTGCCTTGGACCTCACCTAGGTTCCAATTTTCATTTACCTAGTCAAAAAGTAAGGTAAAAGGTACTTTAATTTGAATGAGAATTTAGTTTCAAATAATAGCCTTGGTTGGAAACTAATCTAATTTGATCATTCTTCCATTTTAGAATTGCCGGTGTGATATAAGAATATATCTAATAACTGTGTTGTTCCTCGAGACGTTTTTATTAGAGAAAATTCAGAAAACTGTCGGCTCAACTAACATTGAACCAACAAACAGAGACTCTCCTTTGAATGGTTTGAATGGAATGACAGCGTCTTATTTAACACACAACCAACCAAATTATATTCAAGGACCCTTTCACCACTGAACTTTGCTATCAGCGAAAATAATCAAGTCGCTAATTTTACATTTTAAGAAGTTTGATAAACTTGCCCATATCGCTTTACTTTCTATGTATTCAGGCGAAGACTAATTTTTATAAAATTTCAGAATACTGCAGTTGATTAAATATTTAGAAAGTTGTACCTAGATATAGGCGTTTGTTAATGATTGTTAATATTTAAATCTGTACTTTATTACTTAGTTCGAAAATTCAAATAATAGAAATTCTAGCCGAGTTTTGGGAAACTCGGAATACAGAATTGCTCAACTGATTATCGAGCATCTTTAATTCTTTTTCCGTAAACCTTTGTTGAAATTTCGAGGAAGACTCAAAATTTTGGTCACGTACTGAACATTTTAGGTTAGGTGGTGTTTGATAAACGATGCTTAAAAAGGCATAACCATAACTAGGTATATACTTTGACATTTACCTTGTACCTTACCTAGGTAAGAAAAATGAGTACCTTTCCAATCACTGAATAGCATTACCTTTCTTCTTACCGAAACCAAGAAAAATGAGAAAAATATAAAAAAATATATTTTTGATCGTACATAACCTGAAAACTATTGCCCGCGCTGAAAATTTGTGAGAACCAGAAAGAAAGGTAATAATAATGTTATAATTTTTGTTTTTAAAAATTGTAGTCTAAAAGCAATAGTTTCAGATATACCGACCAATTCGCGTTTTCTAATATGGCGACCGTACATAATGACACAAATTTGATCTTAAGCCTTTTAGAAAGTCCCCTACCACATATCAAAAATCTGGCGGGTCAGTATTTCATGCATAGAAAAGTTCTAGTTTGACTGGACTAAATGTAGGGTGCCAAAATTTGTATAAAACTTATTTTTATACCCTAGTAGAGGGTATGTTAAAATTGTCCAGATGTTTGTAAAGCATAGCAGATAGCATCTCCGTCCACATAAAGTATATATATTCTAGATCAGCATGACGAGCTGAGTTTATATAGCCATGTTCGTCTGTCCGTCCGTCGGATCGGATGATTATAGCATATAGCTGCCAAAGGAGCGATCGGTCGAAAAAGTAGTTATAGTGAGAAAAACTTTTTTGTTTTCAATGGTAGCATCTTTATACTTTTCGGTTATGAATATTATCAGTTTCCACACAGTTTTGGGGAGTTTGGTCAAAATCGGATGAATATATCGTATAGCTGCCATATGTAAAACTGGCAATCAAATGGTTAGCTACTTGGTTTAATATGTGTGTACTTAACTTTATTGAAAATAACTTATTTCCAAACACTGTGTAATTTTACCAAGTTTTAACTCAATCGGGTATCATTAAGATATACATACCTATTCCGGTTTTCACTTTCGACAAGAATTGTCAAATTCGAATGTGTTACAGTAGCTATTGTATAGAATTGATTGAGTAAATTGGTTTCAAACGATTAATGTTGAAATCGTCGAATTAAAAGTAGGTATAATTGTAAGGTTTGATACCGATGGCATTCTTTATATACTTGTTTACACCTTTCTTGTAACGCTTAGAAGGAAGCTTCTCCGAATACATAAGCTGAGTTGATATAACCATGTCCGTCTGAGCAAACTTTGCACGAAGTCTTTAAGTAAAAATACGCTGCTTATTTGTCGGAACCGGACGTATCGGACGATTGTAGCATACAGCTGCCATAGGAACGTCGAAGAACTAGTTTTAGCGAGTACATTTTTTTGTTTTCAGTGCAAACGTCCTCAAACTTCGTTATTCATTTTGTACACCTCTCGATGAAAAACGGAAAACTATACAGTATAGCAGCCAAAGAAAAGATAGGTCTGAAAAAAGTCTTTGTAAGAAAAACTTTTTTGTTTTTAAGGCTATCGCTTGTAAACTAAATATTAACTAATTTTATATGCTTCCAATAATACCGCTAACTTTGATCAAAATTGAATGACTATTGTCTATAGCATATACATAGGTGCCATAGGAACAATTGGTGGAAAACGTAGTTTTTAGTGAGAAAACCTTTTTTGTTTTGTAAGCTATCCAGTTATGATAATTATCTGTTTCAACACAATTTTCGCGAATTTGGTATAAGAAACATATAAGAAACTGGCACCCGATAGTGGCGCCATCTATTGGTGAGCTTGGGAATAACTCAAATAACATTGTCGAAAGCGAAAATGAAATTGTTCAATCACTCAGAGAAAAAATAGAGAATTTCACTCTTGAATCAAGAGCATTCGTTCTCAAAAGTACGGTAAGAGTGAAAATTCTTGATCCAAGAGCGAAATTCTTGATCCAGATACGAATAATTCTCAAAATAAAATAGATATATAGCAGCAATAGATGGCGCCACTACTTTGACCATTTGCTTGTCAGTTTTTTATATGGCAGCTATACGATATATTCATCCGATTTTGACCAAATTTCCCAAAATTATATGGAAACAGATAATACTCATAGCTGGAAAGTATAAAGCTGCTACCATTGAAAACGAAAAAGTTTTTCTCACTAGAACTCCTTGTTCGACCGTTCATTCATATGGTTGCTACACTCTAAAGTCCTCCGAAGCACATAGTATTGACCAGAAACAAGTTTGGGGGCGATAGCATTGAAAACAAAAAAGTTTTTCCTACTAAGACTTTTTTTCAGACATATCTTTTGTATGGCAGCTCCGAAGATATGATAAGTCAAACTAATAATCCAAAATTATTGCATTTTTCGAGAATGTACAATTTATATTCGTAAACATATCTAAGCAATATTTTGGCTACCTGAATTTGTGTATTAGCTAAAAAAAAAGTTGAACTTTTTAAAAAAAAAACTGGATATAAGATATTGCACAAGGCGGTCGGCAAATGGATCTAAGTAAGACAAACTTGTTTGTTTTCAGTGTTGTCGCTCTGAAACTGCTGGCAAATAGCTTTGGCCAATTTTCGTTATACCTCCGCTAATATATTGTCTGATCTTCTTGAAAATATGAGCTCATTATCTCTGAAATTGTAAGAGAACCATTTGTGTCATATTTATATTTCATCAAGTTATATTTCGCGTAAATTTGCTTGCGTTGGGTGATAAAAAATAAATGCAGTAATTCCACCTGGATTAGCCAAATTACGTACAGGATAACTGGTCTTGGGAGCACGCGGTTACTTAAGCTTTTGCTCTGCTCTGTTCCTTTCTATGCAGCGCGATTGGCAATGAGGAGCAACTGGATTTCTTTGAGCTGCACATTTGCGTCAAGGACTATTGCTTCGCGCGGGACGATCGCCTGGTGGGAGTGGCCGTTATACCACTTAAGGATATATCGGAAAAGGTGAGCTCTCGCTGGCACTTAGAAATTGAAATTGGAAAGCGACGTGACGTCATTAATGTGGACCTGGCTTAGCTTTGCTTTTCTAAAATTGTAAATGTGAGCGCGGAGCACATTAGTGACGTGCACGTTTCCTTGGGCAATCTTCTCCATATGGTGTCTAACAACTGCTCTCTGCTACCTCTCAAGGGCTCGGTGGCCTGCTGGCTGCCTCTGCAGCGTCGCATCGAAATGGACGAAACGGGCTGGACCATTCTGCGCATCTTGTCGCAGCGCAATAACGATGAGGTGGCCAAGGAATTTGTTAAGCTGAAGTCGGAAATACGCCAGGAGCCGACAATGGGCACCTAGGTGCCTGTGCGGAAACCGGAATTTGTGTCGCCGTCGCTCTCACCTGGCACATATTATACGCATAACGAACACGCATACATACATACATATATAACCATACATATACGAGAAAATACAATACAAATATGAATATTTATTTCCCTAAGTACTAACTATGATATTATTAGCTATCGCCAGTGGTGTACAAATTGATAAATAATCTATTCCCAGTTCACGCATAGCCCCCAGAGTCGGAGTCGGAGACGGTCGGAGGGAGGAGTGCGATCACGACGCTTGGACCAGTGTAATGGCAACACGTTCATCTGTACATTTCGAATACACTCACGCACGCACATTCCTATTTATGTAAATAAGTACCTGTATAAATATAATTTGGTATCTCCAGAAATTTGTTAAAGAATAACTCATGTGCACATCAAGTCCATGTGAATACTTATTTTTTTCTATTGTATGAATAATAAATTGGTCTATTATCGATCCATTGCCAGTGCATATGAATGACTAGAATAAAAATGGGATCAATCATCCATATTCGTCTTTTAGTACAAATCGAATCGGATAACGGAAACTGCACAGAGGGAAAACACCGAGAACATTGGACTCAAAATGAGCACAAACGTTGCCAAAAACAGTGCATAGTCAGTTTTTCTCATTTGTAGTACAATGTTCTCACTTCAAGAACAATTTTTTGAGATTGCAAAAACTCAAGTCGAGTTGATATTGCTACGTTTTTAAGAACATGATTTGAGTTGATATTGTTCCGTTTTCAAGAACATTTTATACTCGACTGGGTAAATAATATGATTGATTTAGGATCAGGTGTGAGCGGCTTGCTCACATTTTGGAGGGATAGATTTTGATCTAAAGGAAAGGTAGGCAGAGGCGTCTGGATATGCTCTGCTGCTGCTTCTGCACCCATATATTCCGTAGGATCAGAGACATCGCTGTACAACAAACTTTAACGACCCACTTCCACCTGATTGGGAATTGAACCCGGTACCTTCTGCACTTAACGTATGGAATGACGTGCCAGGACATTCAGCCGTTGCTCACTTTTGCAGATTCATATTTAGTAGAAAAAAAACCAGAGTGAGATCAAAAAGACAGCCAACTCGCTGTCTCTCTCTTCCGAAAACCGGGTTTGGTGTTGTCCACATCTTTATAACACATAGAAGGAAGCATCTCCGACCACATAAAGAATATATATTCTTGATCAGCATGACGAGCTGAGCTCATATAGGCATGTCCGTCTGTCGCATGTATGAACGCACAGAGATGTCTCAGAGATGGTAAGAGATAGAAGTTTCACATGTATGGGGCATATATTTCTTATACTTGCAGGCAGATTAAGTTTATTTTTAATTTTCGCCACGCCCCCTCCCGCCTCAGCAATTTTGAAAAAACGTCATATCTCGATCGATCGATTTGCTGAAGAAATGATAAAGATCGGATGAACGATACACAAGTTATGAGCAAAAAACGGCCAGTTAACACCCCGCACCCCCCACCCATCACCACAGCTTCCCATTGAACAAAGGCAATCATAGTGAGAGAGAGAACCTCAGAGATGAGCGTATAATAAAAATATTGCACGATAACCGCGTGACTCCTTGGATGTATTATTAATATTATAGTCGGGGGTAAATGAACTGGTACAGAGTATGTTATAGTCGGGCTTGAGCGACTTTCTCA
>JBAMBO010003781.1:0-22940 GCA_037044535.1 Lordiphosa magnipectinata
TCGAATTCGTTTTGGTTTTTGATTTCGTCTTAGATTTCGTTTTCGTTTTTAATTTCGTTTTCGATTTCAATTTCGATTTAATTATCGATTTCGTTTTCGGTTGCATTTTCGATTTCGTTTTTAATTTCGATTTCGTTTTTGTTTTCGCTGTCGTTTTTGATTTTGTTTTCGATTTCGTTGTCGATTTCGTTTTCGATTTCGTTTTGGTTTTTGTTTTCGTGTTCGTTTTCGTTTTCGATTTCGTTTTGGTTTTCGATTTCGAGTTTTCGTTTTCGATTTCATTTTCGATTTCGTTTGCGGTATGGTTTTCGTTTTCGATTTCGTTTTGGTTTTCGATTTCGATTTCGTTTTCGATTTCGGTCTCGATTTCGGTTTCATTTTCGGTTTCGTTTTGTTTTCATTTTGGTATGCTTTTCAATTTCGTTATCGATTTCGTTGTCGATTTCGTTAAATTTTTCCTTTTGGCTTTTGATGTCGTTTTCGATTTCGGTTTCATTTTCGATTTCGTTTTCTATTTCGTTTTCGATATGGTTATCGATTTCGATTTCGCTCTCGTTATGGTTTTAGTTTTCGTTGTCGATTTCGATTTCGTTGTCGATCTCGTTTTCGTTTCGTTTTCGGTTTCATTATGGTTTTCGATTTTGATTTCGTTTTCGATTTCGTTTTTGATTTCAATTTCGATTTCGATTACTTTTTCGTTTTCGATTTCATTTTCGATTTCGTTATCGATTTCGTTTTCGGTTTTAATATCGTTTTCGATTTCGTCATGGATTTCGATTTCATTTTCAATTTCGTTTTAAATTTCATTTTCGTTTTGGTTTTAGTTTTCGTCGTAGATTTCGATTTCGTTTTCGATTGCCTTTTGGTTTTCGTTTTTGATTTCGTTACGTTTTCGATTTAATTTTGGTTATGGTTTTCGATTTCGATTTCGTTTTGGTTTTCAATTTCGTTTTCGTTTTTGTTTTCGATTTGGTTTTCGTTTTCGATTTCGTTTTTGTGTTGGTTTTCGATTTCGTTTTCGGTTTTATTTTGGATATCGATTGAGTAATCGTTCTTAATATCGTTTTCGATATCGTTTTGGTATTGGTTTTGATTTTCGTTTTTGATTTCGTTTTCGATTTCGTATTCGATTTGGTTGTCAATTTCGTTTTCGATTTCGTTATGGATTTTGATTTCGTTTTCGATTTCGTTGTCAGTTTCGATTTCGATTTCGATTTCGATTTCATTTTCGATTTTGATTTCGATTTCGTTTTGGTTTTCGGTTTCATTTTGGATTTCGATTTAGTCATCGTTATCAATTTCGTTTTCGATATCGTTTTGGTATTCGTTTTCGATTTCGTTTTGGTTTTCGTTTTCAATTTTGTTTTCGATATGGTTGACAATTTCGTTTTCGATTTAGTCATCGTTATCAATTTCGTTTTCGATATCGTTTTGGTATTAGTTTTCGATTTCGTTTTGGTTTTCGTTTTCAATTTCGTTTTCGATTTGGTTGACAATTTCGTTTTCGATTTCGTTTTGGTTTTTGATTTCGTCTTCGATTTCGTTTTCAATCTCGTTTTCGATTTCAATTTCGAATTCGTTTTCAATTTCGTTTCGGTTTCATTTTCAATTTCGTTTTCGATTTCGTTTTCGACTTCGATTTCGTTTTCAATTTCCGATTTTGTTTTCGATTTCGTTATTGATTGAAAACGAGATTTCGCTTTCGATTTCGTTTTCGATATCGTTTTCAGTTTCGATTTCGTTATGGTTTTGGTTTCGTTTTCGATCTTGTTTTCGATTTCGATTGCGCTTTGATCTCGATTTTGTTTTCGTTATCTATTTCGTTTTCCTTATGGTTTTTGTTTTCGTTGTCGTATTCGATTTCGTTGTCGATCTCGTTTTCGTTTTGGTTTTCGTTTCGTTTTCGGTTTCATTATGGTATTCGATTTAGTTATCGCGTTGGTTTTCGATTTCGTTGTCAATATCGTTTCGTTTTCGATTTCATTTTCGAATTCGAATTCGTTTTGGTTTTTGATTTCGTTTTCGATTTAGTTTACGATTTCGTTTTCGGTTGCATTTTCGATCTCGTTTTCAATTTCGATTTCGTTTTTGTTTTCGTTTTCGTTTTTGATTTCGTTTTCGATTTCGTGTTCGTTTTGGTCTTCGATTTCGTTTTCAATCTCGTTTTCGATTTCAATTTCGATTTCGTTTTCAATTTTTTTTCGGTTTCATTTTCGATTTCGTTTTCGACTTCGATTTCGATATTGTTTTCGATTTCGTTTTCGATTTCGAATTCGTTTTCGATTTTGTTTTCGATTTCCTTTCCGATTTCGTTTTGGTTTTCGATTTCGTTTTCGATATCGTTTTCGATTTCGTTTTGGTTTTTGATTTCGTCTTAGATTTCGTTTTCGGTTGCATATCCGATGTCGTTTTCGATTTCGTTTTGGTTTTCGGTTTCATTTTGGATTTCGATTTAGTCATCGTTATCAATTTCGTTTTCGATTTCGGTTTCATTTTCGATTTCGATTTTGATTTCGTTTTCGGTTTGGTTGACAATTTCGTTTTCGATTTCGTTATGGTTTTTGATTTCGTCTTCGATCTCGTTTTCAATCTCGTTTTCGATTTCAATTTCGATCTCGTTTTCAATTTCGCTTTCGGTTTCATTTTCGATTTCGTTTTCGACTTCGATTTCGATATCGTTTTCGATTTCGTTTTCGATTTCGAATTCGTTTTCGATTTCGTTATCGATTTCCTTTCCGATTTCGTTTTGGTTTTCGATTTTGTTTTCGATATCGTTTTCGATTTCGTTTTCGATTTAAATTTCGATTTCGTTTTGGTTTTCGATTTCGTTTTCGGTTTCATTTTGGATTTCGATTTAGTTATCGTTCTCAATTTCGTTTTCGGTATTCGATTTCGATTTCGTTTTCGATTACGTGTTGATTTTCGTTTTCGATTTGGTTGTCAATTTCGGTTCCGATTTCGTTTTGGTTTTTGAATTCGTCTTCGATTTCGTTTTCAATTTCGATTTCGATTTCGATTTCGTTATAGTTTTCGATTTCGCTTTCGGTTTTATTTTGGATTTCGATTTAGTAATCGTTATTAATTTCGTTTTCGATATCGTTTTGGTTTTCGTTTTCGATTTCGTTTTCGTTTTCGATTTGGTTTTCGTTTTCGATTTCGTTGATTTCGATTTCGTTTTCGATTTCGTTTTGGTTTTTGATTTCGTTTTCGATTTCGTTTTCAATTTCGTTTTCGATTTCGTTTTCGATTTCGTTTTCGATTTCGTTTTCGTTTTCGATTTCGTTTTCGATTTCGTTTTCGTTTTCGATTTCGTTTTTGTTTTCGTTTTCGATTTGGTTTTCGTTTTCGATTTCATTTTCGATTTCGATTTCGTTTTCGATTTCGTTTTGGTTTTTGATTTCGTTTTAGATTTCGATTTCGTTTTTAATTTCGTTTTCGATTTCGATTTCGTTTTCGATTTCATTTTCGATTTCGTTTTCGATTTCGTTTTCGTTCTCAATTTCGATTTGGTTTTCGATTTCGTTTTCGATTTCGTTTTATGTTTCATTTTCGATTTCGTTTTCGATTTCATTTTCATGCTTTTCGATTTCGTTTTCGATTTCGTTACTTTCGTTTTGGTTTTCGATTTTCGATTTCGGTTTCGATTTCGATTTCGTTTTCGATTTCGTTTTCGAGTTTCGATTTCGATTTCGTTTTCGATTTCGTTTTCGATTTTGTTTTCGATTTCGATTTCGTTTTCGATTTCGTTTTCGATTTCGATTTCGTTTTCGTTTTCGATTTCGTTTTCGATCTTCGTTTTGGTTTTCGATTTCGTTTTCGGTTTCGATTTAGTTATCGTTTTGGTTTTCGATTTCGTTGTCAATTTCGTTTTCGATTTCGTTTTCGTTTTCGTTTTCGATTTCGTTTTGATTTTCGTTTTCGATTTCGTTTTCGATTTCGTTTTCGATTTCGATTTCGTTTTGGTTTTTGATTTCGTCTTAGATTTCGTTTTCGAATTTCGTTTTCGATTTCGATTTCGATTTCGTTTTCGATTTCATTTTCGATTTCGTTTTCGATTTCGTTTTCGATTTCGTTTTCGATTTCGTTTTCGATTTGGTTTTCGATTTCGTTTTCGATTTCGTTTTCGATTTCGTTTTCGTTTTCGTTTTCGTTTTCGATTTGGTTTTCGTTTTCGATTTCGTTTTCGATTTCGTTTTCGATTTCGTTTTCGATTTCGATTTCGATTTCGTTTTCGATTTCGTTTTCGATTTCGTTTTCGATTTCGTTTTCGATTTCGTTTTGGTTTTTGATTTCGTTTTCGATTTCGTTTTCGATTTCGATTTGGTTTTCGATTTCGTTTTCGATTTCGTTTTCGATTTCGTTTTCGATTTTCGTTTTCGATTTCGATTTCGTTTTCGATTTCGATTTCGATTTCGTTTTCGATTTCGTTTTCGTTTTCGATTTCGTTTTAGATTTCGTTTTCGTTTTCGATTTCGTTTTCGATTTCAATTTCGATTTTCGTTTTCGTTTTCGATTTCGTTTTCGATTTCGTTTTCGATTTCGTTTTCGATTTCGTTTTCGATTTCGTTTTCGATTTCGTTTTCGATTTCGTTGTTCGATTTCAATTTCGTTATCGATTTCGTTTTCGATTTCATTTTCGATTTCGTTTACGATTTCGATTTCGTTTTCAATTTCGTTTTGGTTTTCGATTTCGTTTTCGATTTCGTTTTCGGTTTCATTTTCGATTTCGTTTTCGTTTTTATTTTCGCATGCTTTTCAATTTCGTTTTCGATTTCGTTACCTTTTTCGTTTTGGTTTCCGATGTCGTTTTCGATTTCGATTTCGTTTTCGATTTCGTTTTCGATTTCGTTTTCGATTTCGTTTTCGATTTCGATTTTCGATTTCGTTTTCGATTTCGTTTTCGTTTTCAATTTCGATTTCGTTTTCGATTTGGTTTTCGATTTCGGTTTCATTTTCGTTTTCGATTTCGTTATGGTTATGGTTTTCATTGTCGATTTCGATTTTGTTTTCGATATTGTTTTCGATTTCAATTTCGTTAACGATTTCGTTTTCGATTTCATTTTCGATTTCGTTTACGATTTCGATTTCGTTTTCAATTTCGTTTTGGTTTTCGATTTGGTTTTCGATTTCGTTTTCGATTTCTTTTTCGGTTTCATTTTCGATTTCGTTATGTTTTTATTTTCGTATGCTTTTCAATATCGTTTTCGATTTCGTTGTCGATTTCGTTACCTTTTTCGTTTTGGTTTCCGATGTCGTTTTCGATTTCGGTTTCATATTCGATTTGGTTTTCGATTTCAATTTCGATTTCGTTTTCTATTTCGTTTTCGATTTCGATATGGTTTTCGATTTCGTTATTCGATTTCGTTTTCTATTTCGTTTTCGATATAGTTATCGATTTCGATTTCGTTTACGATTTCGTTTTCGATTTCATTTTCGATTTTGTTTTCGATTTCGTTTTCGATTTCGATATGGTTTTTGTTTTCGTTGTCGATCTCGTTTCCAATCTCGATTTTGTTTTCGTTATCTATTTCGTTTTCGATTTCGTTTTCGTTATGGTTTTTGTTTTCGTTGTCGATCTTGTTTTCGATTTCATTATGGATTTCGATTTTCATTTCGTTTTCGATTTCATTTTCGATTTCGTTTTCGATTTCATTTTCGTTTTCGATTTCATTTTCGATTTCGATTAGTTTCGATTTCGTTTTCGATTTCGTTTTCGATTTCGTTTTGGTTTCGTTTTCGATTTCGTTTTCGATTTCGTTTTCGTTTTCGGTTTTCGATTTCGTTTTCGTTTTGGTTTTCGATTTCGTTTTTGTTTTCGTCTTCGATTTCGTTTTCGTTTTGGTTTTCGATTTCGTTTTCGGTTTGATTTTGGATTTCGATTGAGCTATCGTTTTTAATTTCGATTTCGTTTTCGATATCGTTTTGGTATTCGTTTTCGATTTCGTTTTCGATTTCGAATTTGTTTTCGATTTCGTTTTCGATTTCCTTTCCTATTTCGTTTTGGTTATGGTTTTCGATTTCGTTGTCGTTTTCGATTTCGTTTTGGTTTTTGATTTCGTCTTGGATTTCGTTTTCGATTTAAATTTCGATTTCGTTTTCGGTTGCATTTTCGATGTCGTTTTCGTTTTCGATTTCAATTTCGATATCGTTTTTGATTTCGTTTTCGTTTTGGTTTCCGATTTCGTTTTGGTTTTCGATTTCGATTTCGTTTTAGATTTCGTTTTCAGTTTCGATTTCGTTTTCGTTTTCAATTTCGTTTTCGATTTGGTTGACAATTTCGTTTTCGACTTCGTTTTGGTTTTCGATTTCGTTATGTTTTTATTTTCGAATGCTTTTCTATTTCGTTTTCGATTTCGTTGTCGATTTCGTTACCTGTTTCGTTTTGGTTTCCGATGTCGTTTTCGATTTCGGTTTCATTTTCGATTTGGTTTTCGATTTCAATTTCGATTTCGTTTTCTATTTCGATTTCGATTTCGGTTTCATTTTCGATTTCGTTTTCGATTTCAATTTCGTTATCGACTTCATATTCGATTTCATTATCGATTTCTTTTTCGATTTCGTTTTCCATTTCATTTTCGTTGTGGTTTTCTTTTTAGTTTTTGTCGTAGATTTCGATTTCGATTGCGTTTTGCGTTTTCGGTTTTATTTTGGATTTCGATTTAGTTATCGTTTTAATTTCATTTTCGATATCGTTTTGGTATTCGTTTTCGATTTCGTTTTGATTTTCGTTTTCGTTTTCGACTTCGATTTCGATATCGTTTTCGATATCGTTTTCGATTTCATTTTCGATTTCGAATTTGTTTTCGATTTCGTTTTCGATTTCCTTTCCTATTTCGTTTTGGTTATGGTTTTCGATTTCGTTGTCGTTTTCGATTTCGTTTTGGTTTTTGATTTCGTCTTAGATTTCGTTTTCGATTTAAACTTCGATTTCGTTTTCGATTGCATTTTCGATGTCGTTTTCGTTTTCGATTTCGTTATGTTTTCGTTTTCGATTTCGATTTTTCGTTTTGGTTTTTGATTTCGTCTTAATTTCGTTTTTAATTTCGTTTTCGATTTCAATTTCGTTTTCGAGTTCTTTTTCGTTTTCAATTTCGATATCGTTTTTGTTTTCGTTTTCGATTTGGTTTTCGATATCGTTTTCGATTTCCTTTCCTATTTCGTTTTGGTTATGGTTTTCGATTTCGTTTTGGTTTTTGATTTCGTCTTAGATTTCGTTTTCGATATTGTTTTCGTTTTCGATTTCGTTTTTGTTTTCGATTTCGATTTGGTTTTCGTTTTGGTTTTCGATTTCGTTTTCGACTTCGATTTCAAATTCGTTTTCGATTTCGTTTTCGACATCGATTTCGAATTCGTTTTCGATTTCGTTTTCGACTTTGATTTCGATTTCGTTTTCGATCTCGTTTTCAATTTCGTTTTCGATTTGGTTGACAATTTCGTTTTCGATTTCGTTTTCGGTTTCATTTTGGAAGTCAACTTATAGCCTATTTCCACCAAAGAAATGAAGCTTCATTTCTTGAAATGACAAGAAATGAAGAAAATGATATCATTTCTTCCATACAAATTGTTGTTGCATTTTGCCCTTCATTTCCTTCATTTCTCAAAAATGATGGCATTCAACGAAACCATTCAATGAAACCATTCAGCTGTTTTTGTCAACGTGGCATTGCGAATATCAAAATGATGAAGATTTGCCAATGGAAACAGCATCATTTTTAGAAATGAAAATGATAAGAAATGAAGCCAGTGGAAATAGGCTATTAGTTATCGTTTTCAATTTCGTTTTGGTATTCGTTTTCGATTTCGATTTCGTTTTGGTTTTCAATCTCGTTTTGGTTTTCGATTTGGTTTTTGTTTTCGTCTTCGATTTCGTTTCGTTTTGGTTTTCGATTTCGTTTTCGGTTTTATTTTGGATTTCGATTGAGCTATGTTTTTAACGTTTCGTTTTCGATATCGTTTTGGTATTCGTTTTCGATTTCGTTTTAATTTTCGTTTTCGTATTCGATTTGGTTTTCGATTTCGTTTTGGTTTTTGTTTTCGATTTCGATTTCGTTTTCGGATTCATTTTCGATTTCGATTTTAATTTCGTTTTCGATTTCGTTTTGGTTTTCGGTTTCATTTTGGATTTCGATTTAGTCATCGTTATCTATTTCGTTTTCGTTTTCGAAATCGTTTGGGTATTCGTTTTCGATTTCGTTTTGGTTTTCCTTTTCAATTTCGTTTTCGATATGGTTGACAATTTCGTTTTCGATTTCGTTTTGGTTTTTGATTTCGTCTTCGATTTCCTTTTCAATTTCGTTTTCGGTTTCATTTACGATCTCGTTTTCAATTTCGTTTTCGATTTGGTTGACAATTTCGTTTTCGATTTCTTTTTCGGTTTCATTTTGGATGTCGATTTAGTTATCGTTTTCAATTTCGTTTTGGTATTCGTTTTCGATTACGTTTTGATTTTCGTTTTCGATTTCGTTTTCTATTTGGTTGTCAATTTCGTTTTTTATTTCGATTTCAATTTCGTTTTGGTTTTCGATTTCGTTTTCGGTTTTATTTTGGATTTCGATTTAGCTATCGTTTTTAATTTCGTTTTCGTTTTCGATATCGTTTTGGTATTCGTTTTCGATTTCGTTTTTATTTTCGTTTTCGATTTCGTTATCGACTTCGATTTCGATACCGTTTTCGATTTCGTTTGGTTTTTGATTTCGTCTTCAATTTCGTTTTCGCTTCCAATTTCGATATCGATTTCGTTTTTGATTTCGTTTTCGATTTCGTTTTAAGTTTCGTTTTGGTTTTCGATTCCGTTTTTGTTTTTGTTTTCGATTTCGTTTCGATTTCGTTTTCAGTTTCGATTTCGTTTTCGGTTTCATTTTCGACTTCGATTTTGATTTCGTTTTCGATCTCCGTTTTCGATTTCGTTTTGGTTTTCGGTTTCATTTTGGATTTCGATTTCAGTCATCGTTATCAATTTCGTTTTCGAAATCGTTTTGGTATTCTTTTTCGATTTCGATTTGGTTTTCGTTTTCGATTTCGTTTTGGTTTTTGATTTCGTCTTAGATTTCGTTTTCGTTTTTAATTTCGTTTTCGATTTCAATTTCGATTTCGTTTTCGGTTTCATTTTCGATTTCTTTTTCGTTTTCAATTTCGATTTCGTTTATGTTTTCGTGTTCGATTTCGATTTGGTTTTCGATATCGTTTTCGATTTGTTTTCGATTTCGTTTTGGTTTTCGATTTCGTTTTTGATTTAAATTTCGTTATAGATTTCGTTTTCGATTTCATTTTCGATTTCGTTTACGATTTCGATTTCGTCTTAGATTTCGTTTTCGTTTTTAATTTCGTTATCGATTTCTATATCGATTTCGTTTGTGGTTAAATTTTCGATTTCGTTTTCGATTTCCTTTTCGATTTCAATTTCGATTTCTTTTTTGTTTTCGTTTTCGATTTGGTTTTGGTTTTCATTTTCGTTGTCGATTTCGATTTCGTTGTGGTTTTCGATTTCGTTTTCGGTTTCGTTTTAGATTTCGATATGGTTTCCGTCTTCGATTTCTTTTTCGATTTCGTTATCGATTTCGTTTTCGATTTCGTTTTCGATTTCGTTTTCAATATCGTTTTCGGTTTGGATTTAGTTATGCTCTTGGTTTCGTTTTCGATCTTGTTTTCGATTTCGATTGCGTTTCGATCTCGTTTCTGATCTCCATTTTGTTTTCGTTATCTATTTCGTTTTCGATCTCGTTTTCGTTTTGGCTTTCGTTTTCGGTTTCATTATGGTATTCGATTTAGTTATCGTTTTGGTTTTCGATTTCGTTGTCAATTTCGTTTTCGATTTCGTTTTGGTTTTTGTTTTCGTTTTCGATATCGATTTCGTTTTCGATTTCATTTTCGATTTCGAATTCGTTTCCGATTTCGTTTTGGTTTTTGATTTCGTCTTAGATTCGTGTTCGTTTAATTTTTGTTTTCGTTTTCTATTTCGATTTCGCTTTCGGTTAAATTTGCGATTTCATTTTCGATTTCTTTTTCGTTTTCAATTTCGATTTCGTTTTCGATTTCGATTTGGTTTTGGTTTTCATTTTCGATTTCGTTTTCGATTTCGAATTCAGTTTCGATTTCGTTTTTGTTTTCGTTATCGATTTGGTTTTTGATTTCGTCTTAAATTTCGCTTTCGTTTTCAATTTCGTTTTCGATTTCAATTTCGATTTCGTTTTCGATTTCGTTTTCGGTTTCATTTTCGATTTCGTTTTTGTCTTCGATTTCGATTTGGTTTTCGATATCGTTTTCGATTTCATTTTCGATTTCGTTTTCTTTTTCGATTTCGTTTTCGATTTCAATTTCGATTTCGTTTTCGATTTCGGTTTCATTTTCGATGTCGTTTTCGATATTGTTTTCGTTTTCGATTTCGTTTTTGTTTTCGATTTCGATTTGGTTTTCGTTTTGGTTTTCGATTTAGTTTTCGACTTCGATTTCGTTTTCGATATCTTTTTCGATTTCGTTTTGGTTTTTGATTTCGTCTTAGATTTCGTTTTCAATTTCGTTTTCGGTTTCATTTCCGATCTCGTTTTCAATATCGTTTTCGATTTGGTTGACAGTTTCGTTTTCGATTTCGTTTTCGGTTTCATTTTGGATGTCGATTTAGTTATCATTTTCAATTTCGTTTTGGTATTCGTTTTCGATTACGTTTTGACTTTCGATTTCGTTTTCGATTTGGTTGTCAATTTCGTTTTTTATTTCGATTTCGATTTCGTTTTGGTTTTCGATTTCGTTTTCGGTTTTATTTTGGATTTCGATTTCGAGTTCTTTTTCGTTTTCAATTTCGATATCGTTTTTGTTTTCGTTTTCGATTTCGGTTTTCGATTTCCTTTCCTATTTCGTTTTGGTTATGGTTTTCGATTTCGTTTTGGTTATTGATTTCGATCTCGTTTTCGATTTCGTTTTGGTTTTCGGTTTCATTTTGGATTTCGATTTAGTCATCGTTATCAATTTCGTTTTCGAAATCGTTTTGGTATTCGTTTTCGATTTCGTTTTGGTTTTCCTTTTCAATTTCGTTTTCGATATGGTTGACAATTTCGTTTTCGATTTCGTTTTAGTTTTTGATTTCGTCTTTTTTTTTGGATGTCGATTTAGTTATCGTTTTCAATTTCGTTTTGGTATTCGTTTTCGATTACGTTTTGATTTTCGTTTTCGATTTCGTTTTCGATTTGGTTGTCAATTTCGTTTTCTTAATTCGATTTCGATTTCGTTTTGGTTTTCGATTTCGTTTTCGGTTTTATTTTGGATTTCGATTTAGTTATCGTTTTTAATTTCGTTTTCGATATCGTTCTAGTATTCGTTTTCGATTTCGTTTTTATTTTCGTTTTCGATTTCGTTTTCGACTTCGATTTCGATACCGTTTTCGATTTCGTTTTCGATTTCATTTTCGATTTCGAATTCGTTTTCGATTTCGTTTTCGATTTCCTTTCCTATTTCGTTTTGGTTATGGTTTTCGATTTCGTTTTGGTTGTTGATTTCGTCTTAGATTTCGTTTTCGATTTAAATTTCGATTTCGTTTTCGGTTGCATTTTCGATATCGTTTTCGTTTTCGATTTCGTTTTTGTTTTCGTTTTCGATTTGGTTTTCGTTTTGGTTTTTGATTTCGTCTTATAGCCTATTTCCACTGGCTTCATTTCTTATCATTTTCATTTCTAAAAATGATGCTGTTTCCATTGACAAATCTTCATCATTTTGATATTCGCAATGCCACGTTGACAAAAACAGCTGAATGTTTTGATTTAAACAACAGGCGCCACTTTCAAACTCACGGGAAGTTTTTGCAATATTTACCCAAAAAAAGACATACCCGGCAGGAAAGCAATTACCCTGGGCGAACGCATTGTTAACGCCCTGAATAATCAGCAGAAAGCTAAATACACAACTTATTTTGACTAAATTATATTATAAACAAAATTGCGCCTTATTTTTAAATTCAAATCAATAGTTTATTGGTGATGACAGTTTCTATTTCCAGAGAGTAACGAGTAGTGCCAGAGAGTAGCGAGTACTTTTTAAAAAAATACCAAATTTCTTCGTGGGGAATGCCATAATTTTTGAGAAATGAAGGAAATGAAGGGCAAAATGCAACACCAATTTGTATGGAAGAAATGATATCATTTTCTTCATTTCTTGTCATTTCAAGAAATGAAGCTTCATTTCTTTGGTGGAAATAGGCTATTAGATTTCGTTTTCGTTTTTAATTTCGTTTTCAATTTCGATTTCGTTTCGTTTTCGATTTCGATTTCGTTTTCGGTTTCATTTGCGATTTCGATTTCGTGTTCGATTTCTTTTTCGTTTTCAATTTCGATTTCGTTTTTGTTTTCATTTTCGATTTGTTTTTCGATATCGTTTTGGATTTTGTTTTCGATTTCGATTTCGTTTTGGTTTTCGTTTTCGATTTCAATTTCGTTAACGATTTCGTTTTCAATTTCATTTTCATTTTCGATTTCGTTTTCGATTTCGATTTCGTTTTTGTTTTCGATTTCGATTTGGTTTTCGTTTTCGTTTTGGTTTTCGATTTCGTTTTCGACTTCGATTTCGAATTCGTGTTTCGTTTTCGATTTCCTTTCCTATTTCGTTTTGGTTATGGTTTTCGATTTAGTTTTGGTTATTGATTTCGTCTTAGATTTCGTTTTCGATTTGGTTTTCGATTTCCATTTCATATTCGATTTCGTGTTGGTTTTCGATTTCGTTTTGGATTTCGATTTCAATTTCGATTTCGTTTTCGGTTTCATTTTCGATGTCGTTTTCGATATGGTTTTCGTTTTCGATTTCGTTTTTGTTTTCGATTTCGATTTGGTTTTGGTTTTTCGACTTCGATTTCGTATTCGTTTTCGATTTCATTTTCGACTTCGATTTTGATTTCGTTTTCGATATCGTTTTCGATTTCGTTTTCGATATCGTTTTCGATTTCGTTTTTGATTTCGTTTTGGTTTTTGATTTCATAAATCGATCTCGTTTTCGGTTGCATTTTCGATGTCGTTTTCGATATCGTTTTTGTTTTCGATTTCGACTTGGTTTTCGTTTTCGATTTCGTTTTGGTTTTTGATTTCGTCTTAGATTTCGTTTTCGTTTTTAATTTCGTTTTCGATTTCAATTTCGATTTCGTTTTCGGTTTCATTTTCGATTTCATTTTCGTTTTCAATTTCGATTTCGTTTATGTTTTCGTGCTCGATTTCGATTTGGTTTTCGATATCGTTTTCGATTTGTTTTCGATTTCGTTTTGGTTTTCGATTTCGTTTTTGATTTAAATTTCGTTATAGATTTCGTTTTCGATTTCATTTTCGATTTCGTTTACGATTTCGATTTCGTTTGATTTCGTTTTGTTTTAATTTCGTTATCGATTTCTATATCGATTTCGTTTGTGGTTAAATTTTCGATTTCCTTTTCGATTTCCTTTTCGATTTCAATTTCGATTTCTTTTTTGTTTTCGTTTTCGATTTGGTTTTGGTTTTCATTTTCGTTGTCGATTTCGATTTCGTTGTGGTTTTCGATTTCGTTTTCGGTTTCGTTTTAGATTTCGATATGGTTTCCGTCTTCGATTTCTTTTTCGATTTCGTTTTCGATTTCGTTTTCGATTTCGTTTTCGATTTCGTTTTCGATTTCGTTTTCAATATCGTTTTCGGTTTGGATTTAGTTATGCTTTTGGTTTCGTTTTCGATTGTAGTTTGATAGTTTTGTAGTTTGGTAGTTTGATCATCCAGTATTCCCAAATAATAATAATCGTGGATTTGTATCTTTAAGTTTACTTTTATTCAGCTTTAAGTTGAACACTGGCATCAGGCTAGACGTTCGTACACTTGTCTTGTTCCAAGTCTTCTCATTTGCTTAAGCTAAGCGACATGGTTATATTCTTACGAGCTAGCGAGAGAGTGTGAGCGTTTGTATGTACTTATATGTATATATATGTATGTGCGTGTATGACTCGAACGTACCGCAGCAACGCGCTGGCGGCAAAATGCTAACGTTGCACTTTTGTTAGAGTTGGAGGCATGCTCATATTACACATTTATGTGTTTGGGTTATTGCTCAAGTGCAACAATGTATGTGCATATGTTTATTAAATGATATAAGTGTTTATTTGTATAAATATATATATGTATATAGTTATGTTTGTAGGCTCACTACATCTCCCCTTTTAGAGAAATAACGTAATTTATGAAGTTATTTAATATTTAATTAATAAAGAAATTTAAAAATTTTTTTTTTGTAGGTTAATAAAATGAAGTATATTTGAATAAAGTGTTTATTTAGTATTTGGTTGAATTTAATTTGCTTTTTATATTTATTTGAATGATTAATAAATGTGAATGGTTGATCAGGCCACCACCTTTTTGATTTTTGGTTTCAGTTTTACTATTTTGAAGTCTATTTGCTGTATTCTTTGAGTCTGTCTTTGTGTACTTTTTGTATTTTGTTTTTCTTATCTTTAATTAAAATATTGTCTTTATCTTCTATTCCTGTCACTAAATATGGACCTAAATATACTGGTTCCAACTTATGGCCGGTTTCATTTCTTAGTAAAACGTTGTCTCCTATTTTCAAGTTAAAGTTATTTATTTTCTTATCATAATATTCCTTATTCTTATCCTTATGCTGTTCTAGCATTATTCTAGCTCTTTTATATGCTATTTCTAGTCTGAACTTAACTTCCTTAGCGTAGTCTTCTACATTGTATAGTGGATCTATCCTGTCTATACTATTAAAATCTTTTGGTAAGTTATTTGATTTTCCAAAAATAAGTTCATATGGACAATAATCATGAGTTGCAGATGGTGTAGTATTAAAACAATACACAAAATACTGTAACCATGTATCCCAATCAGATTTGTCGACTGATATGTATGAACGTATGTACTCATTGAAGGTTCTATGACTTCTTTCAATGGTACCTAAAGTCTGGTGATGGTGTGCAGTTGACGTTATGTTATCTATTTTCAGATATTTGCACAGGTCATTTATAATAGAATTCTTATATTCTGTTCCCATGTCCGTAATGAACGTCTTCATTGGACCATACTTTAGAATAAAAGATTCGAATATTGCTTTAGCGACAGTATTTGCGCTTTTATTTGCAACTGGAATAGCAACTAAATATTTGGTTAAATCACATATTAAAGTGACTGCATATTCGTTTCCATTCTCTGATTTTGGTAGTGGGCCAACAGTGTCCACTATCACTCTGTCAAAAGCATATATTGGGGTTTCTGTTTTAGTCATGGGTGTTTTTGTATGCTTCGTTATTTTTGAAGTCAGGCATTTATGACATCTATTTATGTACTCTCTGATATGACGAGTCATATTTTTCCAATAATAGTGTCTTTTTATTTTTGCTAGCGTTTTGGTTATGCCTGTATGACCTCCTTGAATTGGATCGTCATGGAATGTAAACATTATCGCTTCTTGATCTTTCTCATTATTTATTAGGGTCACCGGCTTGAGTAGCGCTACTCTTAGAGTCTTTAATATTTTATTGCCCATTTTTTTAAAAGTGTCTATTGAAATTGATTCAAAGATCTTTTCGCACGGTGCCACTGATATTTGGCTGATATTAAGTATACCGGCTTGTCTTTCAAGCCTTTGGAAGAACTGACCTAAGTCTAGGATTCCATTGGTGTACAAATCGCTAATATCGATTCTAGCTATAACTTTTCTTCCATGTTTTAACAAACATTTAAGTGGGGTTATTCGCAATGTCACTATTTTTCGTAAGCCGTCATTTGTGATAACGTCATATACGTTGGGCTGAGAAGCGTTTTCAAGAGATTGCCTAGGCATATCTACTTGTTCATTTCCTGCGCAGGATTTTTTCTGTTTACTTTGAAATCTGGTAGTGACTTTTAGTATATTCGTGTTTATTTGTTTTAATTCTTTTATTGTTATTCGTGACACCGCGTCGGCCACGAAATTATCTTTACCCTTTAGATACTCAACTGTAAAATCATATTCTTCTAACTCGAGCCGCATGCGTGTTAGTTTAGAGCTGGGATTGACCATCGAAAACAAATAAGTAAGGGGTCTATGGTCTGTTTTCACTGTGAAGTGTTTGCCATAGATATATGGTCGAAAATGTAATATTGCCCAATGAATAGCTGCTAATTCTTGTTCTGTAGTGCTCTTATTGCTTTCACCTTTTGTGAATGAGCGTGATGCATATGCTATCGGTAGTTGGAGTCCGTTATGGTTTTGAGTTAAAACCGCTCCACAAGCTTGTTTGCTTGCATCTGTGATTATGCAAAATTCTTTGCTAAAATCTGGGTACTGCAGTAGGGTAGGTTGCATAAGTTTGTTTTTTAGATATTCGAATGCGTTTTGGCAGTCAACTGTCCATTCGAAAGGGACATTCTTTTTACATAATCTTGTTATGTGCCGTGAATAGTCGGCGAAGTTTTTAATAAAACGTCTATAATAATTGCAAAATGCAACAAAACGCCTAGCGCTGTCCGCATCGTGTGGGACTGGGTAATTTTTGATGACTTCATATTTCTTGTCATCTGGCAAAATTCCTTTGTCTGTGCATTTATGACCTAGGAAGGTCACTTCGTGCATAAAAAATGAGCATTTTTGGGGATGTAGTTTAAGATTGTTTTTTCTGCATAATTGAAAAACATCTGTTAAATTTTTAATCATATGTTTTTCGGAACAACCAATAACTATTAAATCATCCATATAGAGAAATGCTTGGGAAGGTTCAAGCCCAGAGAATGCGATAGTCATCATTCTCTGAAATGAATTTGGCGCTATTTTTAAACCAAATGGTAGTCGCGTGAAGCGATATGAGCCATCGCTCGTTGAAAAAGACGTTATATTTCTTGAACTTTCTTCGAGTTCAATCTGATGAAAACCTGACATTAAGTCAAGGCATGAGAAATATTTTGCTCGACCTAGTTGATCTAAAATATCGTCAATTCTAGGGAGTGGAAATTTATCTGATAGCAGTTTTTTATTTATTTGACGATAATCAATTACTAATCGCCATTTTTTTGTTTCTGAGCCCGGAAGGGCTTTCTTTGGGACAAGTAGAAGTGGGCTGTTGTACTCGGATACAGATGGTTCGACGATGTTGTCGGAAATGAGTTTCTCAACTTGTTTTTGTATTTCATCTGTTTGGCTATGCGGGCTTCGATAGTTTTTGATATATACTGGCTCATTGTCTTTTAGCCTTAGCTGTTGTTTATAAAAGTTGTTTGTTGTAATTGATTCGGTTTCAAGTCCGAATACATCGACATATTCTGTGCATAATTCAGTTAATGTTTCTTTGAAAGGAGGGGGAAATTTTTTTGACAATGCTTCCATAACTTTTTCTTTTCTGTCTTCTGAATTTAATTGAAATATTTCGTACTCGTGCAATGATTCAATTTTTACCTTGTTAAGGTTGACCATTACTGCTTTGTTGGTTGTATTTAAAATTCGGACATATGCATTTTTAGATTTGGTTATCGAATTTTCGATAAAAATTCCATTTTGAATTTCTTGATTTGGAATTAGAATGTGATCATCGTTTGTGTTCACTTTAATTTCTCGGACAATTTCGGATCTTGCTGGTAAAATAATGGCATTTGTATCATTTACGTGTGCTACTGGGATCGAAATTTCATGATCCAAATTATTTGGTCGGAGTACGAACCGATCTTGGACTGGGTTTATGTCAAGAATACCATTATATTTTCTGAAGAAATCCATACCAATAATTCCATCACCTGGTATAGTAAAATTGGGTGATACCAAATGAAAATTGTGTGGTATTATATATTGGTCTGACTGAATTTCTACGAAGGCCAATCCTTTGGAATTAGTTACACCTTCGCCTATTCCAGATATTTTTAAAATAGTGTTAAAATCTATATTGATAAATTGATCTGAGTTCTCTTTGAGAACTGAGATATCTGCACCTGAGTCGATAAGTAATGTGAGATTTTTTCCAGTATTTTCATTTTTTACTTTTATAAAGACGCTGAGTTCTGGGTTGATTGTATAAACTTGCTTTATTGTTGGCGAGTTTCTAAAGGGTTTTGGGGGTTTCCCGAGTTACCTTGTGCAACTCTTACATTGTTGTTGTTGTTTCTGTTATTATTGTTTTGGTTGCCACGGTTTTGATTCCAATTGTTGGAATTACCTCTGTTGGCGTTGCCATAATTTTGCTGAGAACCTCTATGATTTCCTGAGAAATTACCACGGCCTCTGTTGTTATAGTTGTTGTTTCCTCTGTAATTACCATTATTCTGATAGTTACCTCTTCCCTGGTAGTTACCTCTGTTACTGTTACCCCTGCCTCTAGTCTGGTAATAGAAGACAGTGCTCGGGCTTCCAGTATCTTTTGTGCAACAGTGTATATATTTTCCAATAGCATCATTTATTGTGCTAAAGTTTCCTGCTTCAAGTATTGTCTTAATTTTGTCATCGTGGCAATTTTGGATCATAGCTGAGATTGCTTCTTTTGTGGCGAAGTTTTCAGCATTATTAGCATCTAGACCATTGTCTATATATGCTGCTTCTAGTGATCTGCGGAGGTTGTCTACTTCTGTGGTGTATTGGGATGCCGTTTTACCTTTTTGTTGAATACTCAACATTTTGGCTTTTAGAACATCCACTGATTCACCTTTTACGACTTCTTTTAGTTTTGCAATTATTCCATTTATGGTTGTTTCATTTTGTACTTTGTACAATATTGGACCAATTATTTTGGACTTTATTACCTCAATCGCTATTGCTTCCTGGTTGCCCTTTGTTAGTTCAACCAGTTTTAAGGCTGTAACAAATCTTTCCAAGTGTAGCTTTCGTCCGTCAAAGTCAGGTACGATTGAAGATACCTCTTTGACGTACTGTCTATCTTTTGCTATTTGGTCTGTCATGTTGATAGATATGTTCTGTGTAGTCTCTAATTGTTCTGAGCTAGCAGGTGTATTAACTGCTGCTGGTGTATCTTCTCTATTCGTTTCTATCGCAATGCTGGACTTGTCATCCATTAATACCGATTTGTCGAATGTTGCTGGAAAATCTAGTGATGTAGGGCAAAACAATTGTAGTTTATGCCTATTTGATATATGTACTAGATTTTCTCTTAGACGTTTGAGAACATCTGACGCTTGTGTCCAATGTAAGGAACTTAATCTGGCTTTATTATCATTAATTATCCTTCGTACTTCATTATATGTGCGAATTAGTATCTCAATGTGCTTACTTTTTGTTTCGTTTGAAATGACTGCACTTTTATTGAGACATTTGAAGGATTTATCAAATTCTATTCTATTTTGTTTGATAAGTTCAACTATTTTATTCCATTCCATATGAATGGTATTATCATGCTAGTTGAGTCTCTGTTAACTTTATTGTTTTCTTAGTAATTGTACTTTAATAACTAGGTTTCTTCCTAAATTCATTGTTTTTGTTTTAAGGTTTATCTAGGTCGTTTGCCCTGCTCATATACTTTTTCTTAATACATTTGTTGTGCATTTGGTATATTTTTATACCGATGCTTATGCACATCAATACTACAATAACTATCAATAAAACTGAAATCAATTCTATATGAGGGGATATTACCTCGATTTTGTTTATAACATTTGCGGTAGAATCTACCGTCTTAGTATCTATTAGACCCATCTTGGGGCAAGATTTAAGTAAAATCAATGGGATGTCCAGTTTTTGGAATTAAACTGAAATGATCGTTTAGGCAATAATTTAAGAACTAATTAGTTTTGTTTTTTATTTTAGTTTTTTTGAAATTATTTCATTTTATTCAAATAAACTTATAAAATTGTTTTTTTTTTCATTCCTATGTTTAACAATTAAACATTTTTTTTTTGTGTTTCTTTTTTTTTTTTTTTTACTTTTTGCCCAAATGGCTAAAACTCGTATGTATAAGACACACGATCCTAATACACCTCGTAGGTGGAGAGAAAGGTTTTACCGTATTTGACGGTTTACATTTTCCTACCTAAATTTCGTAAAAGCTTTACAGGCTTAAGCTTCTCTAGCGCCACTGTAGCAGCACCAGTTAACAATGTTTTTACAATCATTAATTTCATTTCTTATGTTTAAAAAAATTTCAACTTATTTTAATTAAATTTTATTCGGCTTGGTGTCTTCCTGCTAGCTGCTGCTGTTGTCCTGAGCCTTTGGTGTAGGCGATGCCGGTGCCGGACTGCACAGGCTGCTGCTGATGTCCGTGGCCTATGAGGTCAGGCGGTGCCGGTGCTGGTCGCACAGGCTTGCACTTTCTTAAAGGTGCATGTGTAGTGGCAGTGGGGTGAATAGAACGGGCCTTTACAATCCGCTGGACATTCCTTCTTCATCTTTGGTAGTGGTTTCTTTTGGGGTTGAGAGTAATTAAGTTTCGTTTTATTTGTGGGTGGTACCAGTGGAGTTGTTGGGTTTTGTTTTTCCTCTTTGAGGAATTGTAGTTCAATATTTAATTTAGCAGCTGTATCCCACGGTGGAGGAACAGTGCCATTTAGGAGTTTTGTAGGTGGCAATTCTTTTCTGAATTGTTCTTCTTTTACCACCTTTAGTTTTGGACTTTTTGCCAACACACTGGCAATTCATTTCAAGAATTTTTCCAACAACTCTCACTGTACTCACTCAGATTCTCAGTTTCAAGGTCTCCAGACCCTCGTCAGATTCGCAGATTCCTGGGTCTCCAGACCCTCGTCACGGTCGCCATGTAGTTTGATAGTTTTGTAGTTTGGTAGTTTGATCATCCAGTATTCCCAAATAATAATAATCGTGGATTTGTATCTTTAAGTTTACTTTTATTCAGCTTTAAGTTGAACACTGGCATCAGGCCAGACGTTCGTACACTTGTCTTGTTCCAAGTCTTCTCATTTGCTTAAGCTAAGCGACATGGTTATATTCTTACGAGCTAGCGAGAGAGTGTGAGCATTTGTATGTACTTATATGTATATATATGTATGTGCGTGTATGACTCGAACGTACCGCAGCAACGCGCTGGCGGCAAAATGCTAACGTTGCACTTTTGTTAGAGTTGGAGCCATGCTCATATTACACATTTATGTGTTTGGGTTATTGCTCAAGTGCAACAATGTATGTGCATATGTTTATTAAATGATATAAGTGTTTATTTGTATAAATATATATATGTATATAGTTATGTTTGTAGGCTCACTACACGATCTTGTTTTCGATTTCGATTGCGTTTCGATCTCGTTTCTGATCTCCATTTTGTTTTCGTTATCTATTTCGTTTTCGATCTCGTTTTCGTTTTGGCTTTCGTTTTCGGTTTCATTATGGTATTCGATTTAGTTATCGTTTTGGTTTTCGATTTCGTTGTCAATTTCGTTTTCGATTTCGTTTTGGTTTTTGTTTTCGTTTTCGATATCGATTTCGTTTTCGATTTCATTTTCGATTTCGAATTCGTTTCCGATTTCGTTTTGGTTTTTGATTTCGTCTTAGATTTCGTGTTCGTTTAATTTTTGTTTTCGTTTTCTATTTCGATTTCGCTTTCGGTTAAATTTGCGATTTCATTTTCGATTTCTTTTTCGTTTTCAATTTCGATTTCGATTTCGATTTGGTTTTGGTTTTCATTTTCGATTTCGTTTTCGATTTCGAATTCAGTTTCGATTTCGTTTTTGTTTTCGTTATCGATTTGGTTTTTGATTTCGTCTTAAATTTCGCTTTCGTTTTTAATTTCGTTTTCGATTTCATTTTCGATTTCATTTTCGATTTCGTTTTTGTCTTCGATTTCGATTTGGTTTTCGATATCGTTTTCGATTTCATTTTCGATTTCGATTTCGTTTTCTTTTTCGATTTCGTTTTCGATTTCAATTTCGATTTCGTTTTCGATTTCGGTTTCATTTTCGATGTCGTTTTCGTTTTCGATTTCGTTTTTGTTTTCGATTTCGATTTGGTTTTCGTTTTGGTTTTCGATTTAGTTTTCGACTTCGATTTCGTTTTCGATATCTTTTTATACTCTGTACCGAAGGTACATAGAGTATATTAAGTTTGTGCAAAAGTATGTAACAGGAAGAAAGAATCATTTCCGACGCTATAAAGTATATATATTCTTGATCAGCATCAACAGCCGAGTCGATATAGCCATGTCCGTCCGTCCGTCCGTCCGTCCGTCCGTCCGTCCGTCCGTATGAACGAAGAGATCTCAGAGATGGTAAGAGATAGAGGTTTGACATGTATGGGACATATATTTCTTATACTTGCAGGCAGATCAAGTTTATTTTCAATTTTTTCCACGCCCCCTCCCGCCCCCGCAATTTGGAAAAAACTTCATATCTCCTACAGTTTTGGAGATAGATCGTTCGTTCCTTCTAGAGATACCTTGTTAATAAAATTATTTATCGATTTATTGAAGGAATGATAAAGATCGGATGAACGATACTCAAGTTATGAGCAAAAAACGGACAGGTAACACCCAGCACCACCCCACCTACCACCGCAGCATTCTATTGAACGTCAATCTTAGTGAGAGAGAGAGAGAGAGTGAAACTTAGAGATGAGCGCGTATAACTCGTGACCAAATGCGAGCTGAGACGTTAAGGGTACAGAGTATGTTATAGTCGGGCTTGACCGACTTTCTTTCTTGTTCGATTTCGTTTTGGTTTTTGATTTCGTCTTAGATTTCGTTTTCAATTTCGTTTTCGGTTTCATTTCCGATCTCGTTTTCAATATCGTTTTCGATTTGGTTGACAGTTTCGTTTTCGGTTTCATTTTGGATGTCGATTTAGTTATCGTTTTCAATTTCGTTTTGGTATTCGTTTTCGATTACGTTTTAATTTTCGTTTTCGATTTCGTTTTCGATTTGGTTGTCAATTTCGTTTTTTATTTCGATTTCGATTTCGTTTTCGGTTTTATTTTGGATTTCGATTTCGAGTTCTTTTTCGTTTTCAATTTCGATATCGTTTTTGTTTTCGTTTTCGATTTCGTTTTCGATTTCCTTTCCTATTTCGTTTTGGTTA
>JBAMBO010003782.1:0-28397 GCA_037044535.1 Lordiphosa magnipectinata
CAGTAGCCTGAATTGCTCTTTCAGGTTGATAAGATGATATGGATGGAAGTATACTGAACTCAGCTTCCATTTGGAAATCAGTTACTCTTGAGGCTACTGTAGTCTGGACCGTGTGCTCAGTGGATGAATTTGACTTCCCGATTCCAAGTAATCGAACCTCTTTTCTTACCCTCTGAAGATTTAAAGCAGAGATGGGCATGCACACATATCGACACACTTTTCACACGCATACAAGCACAATTTGCGTGCGCCCCATTCGTGTTCTATAAATAGCTTTCAATGCTTATAGCGTACGTGTGATTTAGTGCAGTCGGCCGCGGCAGAGTCGTATGCACACGAGGCAGCGCGCGCTGCCTTGTGTGCATTGGAACGTCGCGACGTGCCCATCTCTGATTTAAAGTATTCGCTAAGCCTTCTGTTATAAAGTTGACCTGAGATCCCGAGTCTAATAACACTCTTGCTACTTGATAGTCACCGAGCTGGCCCTTTATTTTTACTAAGGCTGTAGCTAAAACGACTTGATCCGTCTTATCTGACATGGCATGGTTAACTGATGATGTAAGAAACTCCTGTTGAGTGGCTAATGCAGTTTGAGTAGGCACTGATAGAGCTGGTGTAACTTGCAAAGAGTCTGATGCATATCTATGCAACAACGTATGGTGGGGCTTAGAGCAAACTCGACAATGTGTCGATTTGCAAGTTGCCACATTATGTCCTTTTTTGAGACAATTGAGGCACAATGGAAATGTTTTAGCGAACTTGTATCTATTAGCAAGTGTCGTTGAATTGAACGAAGAGCACGAATTAATAAAATGTTCATTTGATTTACACAAGACACATTTGTGGGGGTAAGATTGTTCAACCTGAGCTACTGCTAATGCTGTTTTAGAACCTTTCTTTTGTTGACTATCTCGACTAGGTTTGCCGATCTTCCCACGCCCTGTAGACGATTCGTCTGCTGACAAATGCTGAAAACGCTTATTGAGAGCAGCTTCACAGTCGCTCCATAAGGGAATTTTACTGTGGTCGAGCGTTTCCTCCCATCGTAATCGCGTTCCTACATCGACCTTTGACATTACTATGTGGATAAGCATAGCATTTGCTATCTTCTTGTCGTCACCCACAGACAACATCGACTCGTAGATTGCGGTTACCGTGTCGACCATCGACCTTAAAGCCACAGCAGATGGACTAGATATTGACGGAAGTTCAAACAATTTCGAAATACTTTCAAAGAAAATTAAGCAATCATTGTCGTACACTCTTTTTAACGCTGCTAAGGCTTTCGGATAGTTACTTTCTGTCACTTGAAAGGCTTTAACAGTACCCAGAGCTTCCTTTTCTAGACATGCGAGCAAATGGTTAAATTTTTCCACGTTTGTTAACATCTCATCATCATCGACTAAACTTTCAAACAGCCCAATGAAGTTTTTGTACTCCGAGTAAGTCCCACTAAACTTTGGCAACTTCATCTGTGGCAGTTGTCTATGATGTATAGGTAAACTCGAACCGTTCATTGTGGAGTTTGCTATACTCTTGCGTTTTGAAGTTCCTCCAATAGATTTCAGCAGAGCCTTGGTAGTCACACATAACTCTTCCAGTTCTGCACAAGATGATAACTCAGGGTTGATTTTGTCCAATGCCCACTGAACTTTGAACGCCTTTCCCACATACTCGTTCAAAATTTCAGTACGATATTCTAATTGTAATGCATCCATAGAAATAGTGCCAGTGGTAATGGATCTTTTAATGCGCGATATGTTAGCGAGTAATACGTCTCGCTCTTGAAGCAGTACAATTTCATCAGATTGCTTCACTAAAGAAGTATTGGCGTTACGCTTCTTTGACATGTTTATTTCTATGCTGACTAACAATCACTTTTATTTCAAGCAACCCTTGCATAAATGTATGGAAGTACAATGTCAAGTTCTCTACTGGTATATGAATACAGACCAAAACGAAGATTTGACTTTTTTGACTTTCAAAGCCAAAGGTCTTTAAACTTTCTCGCCGACTAAGAATGAGACTAAAAAGAATCAAGTAATTACCGCTGTTGCAGCAGCCAATCTATGTGCACACACAATGCCCGCTAGAAATAAATTTGCGCAGGCGTAGCAACTGCACCTCTGCACAAATGTATGCGCCTGTGTGTGTGTATGTCTAAATTGAGACGACGAATTCACCCTTCAAATAACCTCTAATTTGCGATTATGTACAATGTACATGCATATGTACATGTGTAAATTCAATTTGATTATTTACCGGGATCAAACTTCCGTCTTCAATAGTCCCATGGATCTATTGAGTAGAATAAATTGGATTTGTTACCTTATTAGAGGAGCTGGCCATATGCCCTTTGCAATGATAGCAGCAACACATGTATCCAGCAACAACAACAAGCGCAGTGTACTCGACTTGAGACCGAATTGTCCAAGCGATCGCAATTGATTCTCAACGAATCAAAGTCCAACTTAAACCAAGGTGAGCAGCCGACTATATCCACAAATCCAAATCCGCGATGGTCCACCTGGGGGCGCCAAAATGATTAGCTAACTCCAAGCTAATCCCGTGAACTTCCTTTAGGGAAAAATGCAACTAGATTCCAGACCAAACGCGGTGTTTCGTTCTTCAAGTATTTTCGACAACTGACTTTATTAAATGTAAATGGTTTTGACTTCTGCCTAGCGAGCATGCAAGCGCACAAGCAAAGAGAGCAACTACAGATAAGCACAATCGGATAAAAGAGTAATCTTAAGTCTATGATCCAGCTAGCTTCAATGCGATATCTGTGTATGTGTAATAATTCAAAGGGTTCTCTTAAATTCTATGTTTTGGTTATGCCAAATTATAATAATATGCATTCAATTGCTGATAGTATTTGAACTGACTGAACAGAAGCCAAAACAAAAACGAAATCGAAAACCAAAACCAAAACGAAATCGAAAACGAAATAGAAAACGAAATCGAAAACTAAACCAAATCGAAATCGTAAACGAAATCGAAATCGAAAACGATATCGGAAACCAAAACGAAATCGAAAACGAAATCGAAAACGGAAACCAAAACGAAATCGAAAACGAAATCGAAAATGAAATCGAAAACGAAATTGAAATCGAAAACCATAACGAAAACGATAGCGAAAACGAATACGAAATCGAAATCGAAAATGATACCGAAATCGAAAACGAAATTGAAATCAAAGTCGAAAACGAAAACCAAAACGAAATCGAAAACGAAATCGAAAACCTTAGCGAAAACGAATTCGAAAACGAAAACAAAAACCATAACGAAATAGAAAATGAAACCGAAAACGATATCGAAAACCAAAATGAAATTGAAATTGAAAACGAAATCAAAATCTATAACCTAAACGAAATCGAAAACGCAAATGAAACCGAAAACGAAATCGAAAACGAAATCGAAGACCAAATCGAAAACCATAACAATAACCAAAACCACAACGAAATCGAAATCGGAAACCATAACGAAATCGAAAACGAAATCGAAAATGAAATCGAAAACGAAATCGTGAACGAAATCGAAAACGAAATCGAAAAAGAAAACGAAAACCAAATAGATATCAAAAAGCGAAATCGAAAACGAAATCGAAATCGAAAACGAAATCGAAATCAAAGTCGAAAACGAAAACCAAAGCGAAATCGAAAACGAAATCGAAATCGAAAATGAAACCGAAAACGAAATCGAAAACGATATCGAAAACGAAAACGAAAACCACAACGATATCAAAAACGAAAATAAAATCGAAAACGAAATCGAAAACGAAATCAAAAACCAAATCGAAAACCATAACAAAAACCAAAGCGAAGTCGAAAACGAAATCGAAAACGATATCGAAAACAAAATCGTAAACGAAATCGAAAATGAAACCGAAAACGTAATCGATAACGATATCGAAAACCAAAACGATATCAAAAACGAAAACGAAATCGAAAATGATACCGAAATCGAAAACGTAATCGAAAACGAATTCGAAAACCAAAACGAAATCGAAGTGTAAAACGAAATCGAAAGCCATAACCAAAACGAAATCGAAAACGTAACGAAATCAAAAACGAAAACCAAGTCGCAATCGAAATCGAGATCGATATCGACGACGAAAACTAAAATCAAAACCAAAACGCAAATGAAATGAAAAACGAAATCGAAAATGAAATCGAAAACGAAATCGAAAACGAAATTGAAATCGAAAACGAAATCGAAAATGAAGTCGAAAATGAAGTCGAAAACCAAATCAAAATTGAAAACCATAATGAAGCCGAAAACGAAACGAAAACGAGATCGAAATCTACAACGAAAACCAAAAACCTAACGAAAACGAAATCGAAAACGAAATAGATCATGAAAACAAAATCGAGATCGGAAACGAGATCGAAACGCAATCGAAATCGAAAACAAGATCGAAAACGAAACCAAAACCATAACGAAATCGAAACCAAAAACGAAAACGAAATCGAAAACCAAATCGAAATTGAAGTGGAAAACGCAATCATAAACCATAACCAAAACGAAATCGAAAACGTAACGAAATCAAAAACGAACACCAAAACGCAATCGAAAACGAAATCGAAATCGACGACGAAAAGTAAAACCAAAACCAAAACGAAAACGAAATCGATAACGAAATTAAAATCGATAACGATATCGATAACGAAACCAAAATGAAACCGAAAACGAAAAGAAAACCAAAACGAAAACGAGATCGACAACGAAATCGAAATCGACAACGAAAACAAAATCCATAAAGAAAACGAAATCGAAAACGAAATAGATAACGAAAACGAAATCGAAAACAAGATCGAAAACGAAACCAAATCCATAACGAAATCGAAACCGAAAACGATATCGAAAACGAAATCGGAAACGAAATCAATAACGAAATCGAAATCGGAAACCATTTCGAAATCGAAAATGAAATCGAGAACGAAATCGTAAACGAAATCGAAATCGATAACCATATCAAAAACGAAATAGAAAACGAAGTCGAAATTGAAATCGAAAACCAAATCGAAAATGAAACCGAAATCGAAAAAGACATCGAAAACCAACAGGAAAAATTTAACGAAATCGACAACGAAGTTGAAAAGCATACGAAAATGAAAACATAACGAAATCGAAAATGAAACGGAAAACGAAATCGGAAAAGAAATTGAAAACGAATTCGAGATCGAATACCAAAACGAAATCGAAATCGATAACGAAAACCAAAACCAAAACGAAATCGAAATCGAAAATGAAATTGACAAACAAATCGAAAACGAAATTTCGTTTTTTAATTAAAAACTAAATCGGAAACAAATACCAGAACGATATCGAAAACGAAATTGAAAACGATTGCTAAATCGAAATCCAAAATGAAAGCGAAAACCAAAACGAAATCGAAGACGAACTCAAAATCGAAAATAAAACCGAAAACGAAATCGACAACGAAATCGAAACTGAAAACGAAATCGAAATCGAAAACCAAATCCAAATCGAAATCGAAAACGAAATTGACAACGAAATCGAAAACCAAACCGAAAACGAAATCTAAAGCGAAATCAAAAACGAAATTGAAATCGAAAACGAAATTGAAAACGAAATTGAAGACGAAATCAAAAACCAAAACGAAATCGAAAACGAAATTGACAGCCAAATCGAATACGAAATCTAAAACGAAAATCACAACGAAATCGAAAACGAATACCATAACGATATCGAAAACGAAAACGAAATTAAAAACGATAACTAAATCGAAATCCAAAATAAAACCGAAAACGAAATCAAAAACCAAAACGAAAACGAAATCGAAAACAAAAATCAAAAACGAAAACCAAAACGCAATCGAAGTCGACGAAAACTAAAACCAAAATCAAAACGAAATGGAAAACGAAATCGAAATCCATAACGAGATCGAAAGCGAAAACCAAATCGAAAACGAAATCGAAAATGAAACCGAAAACGAATTCGAATTTGAGACCGAAAACGAAATCGGAAACGAAATTGGAATCGAATACGAAAATAAAACCGCAATCGAAAACCAAAACGAAATCGCAAGCGAAATTGAAAACGAAACCGAAAACCAAAACGAAATCGAAAATCAATTCCAAAACGAAATCGAAAACGAAATGGAAATCGAAATTGAAAACGAAATCAAAAACCAAAACGACAATGAAACCGAAAACGAAATCGAAAACCAAAACGAAAAAGAAATCGCAATCGAAATTGAAAACGAAAACCAAAACCAAAACGAAAATTAAACATAACCGAAATCGAAAACGAAAACCAAATCGAAACCAAAACAAAAACGAAATCGAAAAAAAATACAGAAACGAAATCGATAACGAAATCAAAAATTAAATCGAAATTGAAATCGAAAACGAAATCGAAAACGAAATTTCGTTTTCGACAACGAAATCGAAAACCAAAACGAAAACCAAATCGAAATCGAAAACCATAATGAAACCAAAAACGATACGATATCGAAAAAGAAAACCAAAACGAAAACGAAATCCACAAAGAAAACCAAAACCAAAACGATAACGAAATTGAAAACGATATAGAAAACGAAATCGAAATTGAAGCCCTAACGAAATCGAAAACTAAATCGAAAGCGGAATCGAAAACGAAAACCAAAACGAAATCGAAATTGAAATCTAAAACGAAATCGAGATCGGAAACGAGTTCGAAACGCAATCGAAATCGAAAATTCCAAATCGAAAACAAAATCGAGATCGGAATCGAGATCGCAACGCAATCGAAATCGAAAACGAAATCGAAATTAAAATTGAAAACGAAACCGATAACCAAATTGAAATCGAAAACGATAATGAAACCGAAAACGAAATCGAAAACCAAAACGAAAATGAAATCGCAATCGAAATTGAAATCGAAAACCAAAACCAAAACGAAATCGAAAACGAATTGAACCAAAACCGAAATCGAAATCAAAATCGAAAACCAAATCGAAACCAAAACAAAAACGAAATCGAAAACGAAATCAAAAACGAAATCGGAAATGAAATCGAAAACGAATTGAACCCGAAATCGACAACGAAAACTATAACGAAAACGAAATCGAGATCGAAAATAAAATCGAAAGCGAAATCGAAAACGAAATCCAAATCGAAATCGAAAACGAAAACAAAAAACGAAATCGAAATTGAAAACGAAATCAAAAGACGAAATCGAAATCGAAAACGAAATCGAAAATCCAAAATCGAAATCGAAAACGAATATCGAAAACGAAATCCAAAATCGAAAACGAAATCGAAAATGAAACCGAAAACGAAATCGAAAACACAAACGAAATCGAAATTGAAAATGAACTCGAAAACGATAACGAAAACGAAATCGAAAACGAAAACGAAATCGAAAACAAAATCGAAACGAAAATCAAAACGAAATCGAAATCGAGAACGATGTAGAAAACGAAATCGAGCTGCGAATTTATAATAGTGTAATTCCTATGTCTTTATTCGCCCCCTTGAGAGTATAAGTACTAACTGGATGTTTGTTTGAAGTGTGAACAGCAAAACAAGTCTGCTGATGAGAGAATTTGGTTATTCTCGAAACAGCGATCGTTGTACGGACATACCCAATTGCTATTCCAAAATGTTGTAATTAATATCTGTTGGTTTGTGTTGGTTATAAAAAGTCTTATAATCAACCAAAAAAGACCTTGAGCTAGCCAGTTGTAACATTTGCAATTTAGTTACCTTAGATCTAAATTTTTTACAACTTACTGTTACTTCTAATAATAACTTATATTGTAGTGATTAATAATTTCATATGTTTTATGTTATTTGTATGTTGGATTTGCTGTATGTGTGTACTTAAGAGTTAGGATTTTAACTTTAAGATTTTAATGTGTTTCCTAGAAAATATTTAATAATTATGTATTAGTTAAATTGTAATTTTGATCTATAAGTAAATATAAGTGTAAGGATATGTGTCTATAATTCATTAGAGGTAATTTGTGGTTTGTTCAAGTATAACTATGTATGTATGTATAAACAGGTGAGTGAAATAATAGCGTAAGTATTTACATGTGTGTATGTATGTTTAAGAGTATTAATGTACATTAAGAAGTGAATCTAGACTGTGGATCAATTAGGTAAGTATTGTATACCAGGATAATAGGTTTTTATTGTGGACGAAGTGCCACTATATCCTTCGATTTGCCAGATCGGTTGGGTGGATTCTGAGGAGTCTTCTTCTTGCCCTGATCCCATTGATCCTTCTCCGTCTGAGAAGACCTCTTGCAAGTCTGTTAGGGTGGCATGCAACCTTGTCCAGGTAACGCGCTGCCTGTTTGTTGATGGTGTCGCCAACCATGGGGACCCCACAATCGCGCTCTATATCCCGTGTGCGTATATACCACTCCGATCCTGTGATTTGCCTGAGTATTTTGGCCTGAAAAACTCGGATTTTATTCAGGTGGGTTTTTGCCGCAATTCCATAAACCTGGATGCCGTATCTCCAGATTGGCGCAAGGATAACCTTATAAATAAGGACCTTATTTTTGAGCGACAGTTTGTTGTTGGCGTTAAGGAGCCAGCCCATCCTTTTCGCCTTGGCTCGCAGTTTTGCAGCTACTTCAGCGGTGTGCTGCTTAAACGTAAGTCGCTTGTCTAATGTCACACCTAGGTACTTATGCCCTGTATTATGCGGAAGGACTTCGCCGTGAAGGTACAATCCAGGACTTATATCCCTTCTTAACGTGTGGGTGACGCAGACGCACTTTTCTGGTTTGACGGAAATATTCCAACGGCATGCCCAGTTCTCAAACTTTTTGAGATATTCTTGTAATGTATCGGTTGCCATGTAGATACACTCATCTCTTGCCATAATTGCAGTGTCGTCAGCAAAAGTGGCGATTAGTAGTTCCTGCGGGTCTGCAATTGGTATGTCATGCGCTGTGGGCATGTCCGCCGTGAAAACGCTATATAGGGTTGGACCTAGCACGCTGCCTTGAGGTACTCCTGCTCGAATCCTCTTCTTCTGGGATGCAAGGCCATGCTGGACCACTCTGAACGTCCTGTCAGAGAGGAATGATTTGACCATTAGAAAGATTTGAGGATTGAGCGTTCCCTTTATTTTGGCGAGCAAGCCATCGTGCCAGACGCGGTCGAAAGCCTGTTGGATGTCCAAGTACGCTGCCACAACGTACTCCTTGGCGTGGAATCCTTCCAGGACGAAATTGACCACCCTATGTAGCTGCTCAGGTGTTCCATGCCTGAGGCGAAAACCAAACTGGAACTTTGGTATCCTACGTTTTACTGCAGGAGTTTCCAGAATTCTCCGCAGAAGGCATCTTTCCAGCAATTTGCCAAAGGCAGCAAGAAGGCTTATTGGCCTGTATGATTCGAGATCATTTGGTGGCTTCCCTGGCTTGTGGAGCATGATGATGTTAGCGATTTTCCTGGCGATAGGAAAGTAGCTGAGGCGGAGTGCTGCATTGAAGATGAGCAGGAGGAACAATATTGCCTTACGTGGGAGCAGCTTTATAGTCCTATTATCCATATCATCTTCTCCCGGGGCTTTGCTGTTTTTCAGTGAGCTAATTTCACCTTTGACCTCCTCGAAGGTGATTGGTGCTGAAGGAAGCTCCATTTGCAGCGGGACCTCCAATGTCTCCTGTAACAATTGCACTCTATTAGCAGAGGCGGTGGCGTAGGGCTGGAACCTATCCTCCAGATTGCAGGCAAAGGCTTCAGCACGATCCTGTGGATGCTTGGCCCATGATCCGTCAGGATTCCTGATTGGAAATTTTGGCTGCACTTGCCTTTTGTACCTCCTTGTAAGCCTCCAAAGGGCATACTTGGAGTCTTCATTGGGGGTGGCATCCTCGAGGAGTTTGTCGGTCGACTCTTTCGATGGAGTTTATGAAACCCGTCTGTGTGCCGTGGGATGATCCGGGATTGGCAAAAGTGGCCGAAACTCGGTAAGAGCTGCTGCTGGTTGTTGTAATTGTAGTAGTTGTTGTTGGTGGCTGGATAATGCCAGCATCGATTTCCGCCTGCCTGATTACTTGGGCGCGGTAATCCTTCTCGTCCATGTCTACCTCCGAGACTAACGGAGACGACAGTGTTCGGCCAAGCAGCGCCAGTTCTCCAGCCGAGAGAAGTGATGCGGGCGAGGAGAATTCCTGGTTGTTGTTGTTGTTGTAAGCGTCCATTATACTTATTTGCAGCAAAATAAGTTAATGACGTTTCCACAAGCTTTTTGTTTTATTGTCTGTTTTTGTTTGTTAATTTTGCTTTTTTTCAAAAGCAAAATAACCCACCAAATTGTTTTTAATATTTTTAAATATTATTTAAATATTTTTAAATATTTTTAAATGTTTTTAAAAATAAACGAAATCGAAAACGAAATCGAAAAAAAAAATCGACAACGAAAACCAAAACCAAAACGAGATCGAAAACGATGTAGAAATCGAAATCGAAAATCCTAACGAAATCGATAACGAAAACAATATCGAAATCGAAATCGATAACCATATCGAAATCGAAAACGAAAACGAAATCGACAACGAAAACCAAAACCAAAACGAAACCGAAATCAAAAACCACAACCATAATGAAGTCGAAATTGAAATCCATAACCAAAACGAAATCGATAACGAAATCGAAAACTAAATCGAAAACCATAACGAAAACGAAATCGAAAATGAAATCGAAAACGAAATCAAAATCGAAAACCATAATGAAACCGAAAACGAAACGAAAACCAAACCGAAAACGATATCGAAAACGAAATCGAAAACGAAATCAACAACGAAGTTGAAATTGAAAACGAAATCGCAAACGCAATCGAAGTCGAAAATGAAATCGAAACGAAAACAATATCGGAATCGTAAACGAAAACAATTCCGAAAACGAAATCAAAAACGAATTCGTAAACGAAATCGAAATCGATAACCATATCGAAATCGAAAACGAAATCAAAAACGAAATCAAAAACGAAATCGAAAGCGAAATCGAAAACAAAATCGACAACGAAAACCAAATCCAAAACAAAATCAAAATCGAAAACAATGTAGAAAACGAAATCGAAAATAAATTCGAAAATAATTCGAAAACGAAATCGAAAATGAAATCAAAAACGAAATCGAAAACGAAAACAACAACGAAATCGAAAATGAAAACGAAAAAGAAACGAAAACGAAATCGCAAACGAAATCGAAAACAAAATCGACAACGAAAACCAAAACCAAAACGAAATCAAAATCGAAAACGATGTAGAAAACGAAATCGAAATTGAATTCGAAAACGAAATCGAAATCAAAAACCCTTACAAAATCGAAAACGAAAACAAAAACCATAACGTAAACGAAATAGAAAACGATATAGAAAACGATATGGAAAACGACATCGAAAACGAAATAGATAACTTAAACGAAATCGAGAATGGAAACAAGATCGAAACGCAATCGAAATCGATAACAAGATCGTAAACGAAACCAAAACCAAAACCATAACGAAATCGAAACCGAAAACGATATCGAAAACGAAATCGAAAACGAAAATGAAACCGAAAACGAAATCGATATCGAAAACGAAGTCGAGATCCAAATCGATATCGACAAAGAAAACTTAAGACGAAATTGAAAACGAAAAAGAAACGAAAACGAAGTCGAAAACGATGTAGAAATCGACATCGAAAATGAAATCGAAAACTAAATCGAAATCGAAAACCCTAACGAAATCGAAAAAAAAACCAAAAAGAAATCGAAATTGAAATCGATAACGAAATCGAAAACTGAATCGAAAACCATACGAAACCGAAAACGAAATCGAAAACGAAATTGAAATCGAAAAGAAATCGAAAACGAAATCGAAACCGATATCGAAAATGAAATCGACAACGAAAACAAAAACCATAACGAAAACGAAATCGAAAACGATATAGAAAACGAAATCGAACACGAAACCAAATTGAAATCGAAAACGAAAACAACAACGAAATCGAAATTGAATACGAAAAAGAAACGAAATCGCAAACGAAATCGAAAACGAAATCGAAAATGAAATCGAAACGAAAACAATATCGGAATCGTAAACGAAAACGTAAATAATTCCGAAAACGAAATCAAAAACGAATTCGTAATCGAAATCGATAACCATATCGAAATCGAAAACGAAATCGAAAGCGCAATCGAAAGCGAAATCGAAAACGAAATCGAAAACAAAATCGACAGCGAAATCCAAAACCAAAACAAAATCGAAAACGAAGTAGAAAACGAAATCGAAAATGAATACGAACACGAAATCGAAATCGAAAACACTAACGAAATCGAAAACCAAAACGAAAACGAAATCGAAAATGAATTCAAAAACGAAATCGAAAACAACAACGAAATCGAAAATGAAAACGAAAAAGAAACGAAAACGAAATCGCAAAGGAAATCGAAAACGAAATCGAAAATGAAACCGAAACGAAAACCATATCGGAATCGTAAACGTAAACGAAAACAATTCCGAAAGCGAAATCAAAAACGAATTCGTAAATGAAATCGAAATCGATAACCAAATCGAAATCGAAAACGAAATCAAAAACGAAATCGAAAACAAAATCGACAACGAAAACCAAAACCAAACGAAATCAAAATCGAAAACGATGTAGAAAACGAAATCGAAATTGAATTCGAAAACGAAATCGAAATCGAAAACCCTAACGAAATCGAAAACGAAAACCAAAACGAAATCGAAAACGAAAACAAAAACCAAAATGATCTTGAAAACGAAAGCGAAATCGAAAACCAAATCGAAAACCAAAACCAAAACGAAATCGAAAATGAAATCGAATACGAAATCGAAATTGAAAACGAAATTGATATCGAAAAACAAAATCGAAATCGAAAACGAAAATGAAACCGAAATCGAAAACGAAAACAATACCGAAAATTAATTCGTAAACGAAATCGAAATCGATAACCATATCGAAATTGAAAACGAAATCGACATCGAAAACCAAAACGAAACGAAATCGAAAATGAATTCGAAAACGAAATCGAAATCCAAAACGAATTGAAAACCAAATCGAAAACGAAAACAAAAACCAAAACGAAATCGAAAACGAAATTGACAACGAAATCGAAAACGATCTTGAAAACGAAAGCGAAATCGAAAACCAAATCGAAAACAATAACCAAAACGAAACCGAAAATGAAACCGAATACGAAACCGAAATCGAAAACGAAATCGAAAATGAATTCGAAAACGTAAGCGAAAAAATCGAAAACGAAATCGAAATCGAAAACGATGTAGAAAACGAAATCGAAAATGAACTCGAAAACGAAATCGAAATCGAAAACCCTACCGAAATCGAAAACGAAAACCAAAACGAAATCGAAAACGAAAACCAAATCGAAAACCAAACCGAAACCGAAATCAAAAACCACAACCAAAAAGAAATCGAAATTGAAAACCATAACCAGAACGAAAACGATCACGAAATCGGAAGCAAAATCGAAAACTAAATCGAAAACCCTAACGAAATCGAAAACGAAATTGAAAACTAAATCGAAAACCATAGCGAAAACGAAATCGAAAACGATAAAGAAAACGAAATCAAAAACGAAATAGATAACGAAAACAACATCAAGATCGGAAACGAGATCGAAACGCAATCAAAATCGAAAAGAAGATCGAAAACGAAACCAAAACCATAACGAAATCGAAACCGAAAACGAAATCAAAAACGAAATCGAAAACGAAATCGAAAATGAAATCGAAAACCAAATCGTAAACGAAATCGAAAACGAAGTCGAAAACGAAATTGAAAAGCATACGAAAATGAGAACAAAACGAAATCGAAACCGAAAACGAAATCGAAAACCAAATCGAAAACCGAATCGAAAATAAAACCGAAATCGAAAACGACATCGAAAACCAGAACGAAAAAGGTAACGAAATCGACAACGAAATCGAAAACGAAATTGAAAAGCATACGATAATGAAAACAAAACTAAATCGAAAACGAAAATGAAACCGAAAACGAAATCGAAAACGATATCGAAAACGAAATCGAAAACCAAATCGAAAACCAAATCGAAAATGAGATCGAAAACCAAATCGTAAACGAAATCGAAATCGATAACCATATCGAATTCGAAATCGAAAACGAAATCGAAAACGATATCGAAATTTAAATCGAAAATCAAATCGAAAATGAAACCGAAATCGAAAACGACATCGAAAACCAAAACGAAATCGAAATCGAGAACGATGTAGAAAACGAAATCGAAAATGAATTCGAAAAAAACCAAAAGGGGACGAAATCTAAAACCATATGGAAATCGAAAACGAAATCGAAAACGAATTCGTAAACGAAATCGAAATCGATAACCAAATCGAAATTGAAAACGAAATCGACAACGAAAATCAAAACGAAATCGAAATCGAGAACGATGTAGAAAACGAAATCGAAAATGAATTCGAAAAAGAAATCGAATACCCTAACGAAATCGAAAACGAAAACCAAAACGTAAACGAAATCCAAAACGAAATGAAAACGAAATCGAAAACCAAATCGAAAACTAAATCGAAAACCAAGTCGAAAAAGAAATCGAAAACCAAATCGTAAACAAAATCGAAATCGATAGCCATATCGAAATCGAAAACGAAATCGAAATTGAAATCGAAAACCAAATCGAAAATGAAGCCTAAATCGAAAACGACATCGAAAACCAAAACGAAAACGAGACTGAAAACGAAATCGAAATCGACCACGAACACAAAAACCATAACGTAAACGAAATAGAAAACGATATAGAAAACGATATGGAAAACGACATCGAAAACGAAATAGATAACTTCAACGAAATCGAGAATGGAAACGGGATTGAAACGCAATCGAAATCGATAACAAGATCGTAAACGAAACAAAAACCACAACGAAATCGAAAACGATATCGAAAACGAAACGAAAATGAAACCGAAAACGAAATCGAAATCGAAAACGAAGTCGAGATCCAAATCGAAATCGACAACGAAAACTAAAACCATAACGGAAACGAAATCGAAAACGATATAGAAAACGAAATCAAACACGAAAACCAAATTGGAATCGAAGATGAAAACAACAACGAAATCGAAATTGAAAACGAAAAAGAAAATGAAATCGAAACGAAAACAATATCAGAATCGTAAACGAAAACGATAACAATTCCGAAAACGAAATCAAAAACGAATTCGAATACGAAGTCGAAATCGATAACCATATCGAAATCGAAAACGAAATCAATAACGAAAGCAAAATCGAAAACAAAATCGACAACGAAAACCAAAACCAAATCAAAATCGAAAATGAATTCGAACACGAAATCGAAATCGAAAACCCTAACGAAATCGAAAACCAAAAACGAAATCGAAAACGAAAACAACAACGAAATCGAAAATGATAACGAAAAAGAAACGAAAACGAAATCGCAAACGAAATCGAAAACGAAATCGAAAATGAAATCGAAACGAAAACCATATCGGAATCGTAAACGTAAACGAAAACAATTCCGAAAACTAAATCAAAAACGAATTCGTAAATGAAATCGAAATCGATAACCAAATCGAAATCGATAACGAAATCAAAAACGAAATCGAAAACGATATCGAAAACAAAATCGACAACGAAAAACAAAACCAAAACGAAATCAAAATCGAAAACGATGCAGGAAACGAAATCGAAAATGAATTTGAAAACGAAATCGAAAACCCTAACGAAACCGAAAACAAAAACGAAATCGAAAACCAAATCGAAAATGAAACCGGAATCGAAAACGACATCGAAAACCAGAACGAAATAGGTAACGAAATCGAAATTGAAAAGCATACGAAAATGAAAACAACACTAAATCGAAAACGAAAATGAAACCGAAAACGAAATCGAAAACGATATCGAAAACGAAATCGAAATTGAAAACGAAATCGACAACGAAAACCAAAACGAAATCGAAGTCGAGAACGATGTAGAAAACGAAATCGAAAAGGAATTAGAAAAAGAAATCGAAAGCCCTAACGAAATCGAAAACGAAAACGTAAACGAAATCCAAAACGAATTGAAAACGAAATCAAAATCGAAAACGAAATCGAAAACCAAATCGAAAACCAAATCGAAAATGAAATCGAAAACCAAATCGTAAACAAAATCGAAATCGATAGCCATATCGAAATCGAAATCGAAAACCAAATCGAAAATGAAGCCGAAATCGAAAACGACATCGAAAACCAAAACGAAAACGAGATTAAAAACGAAATCGACAACGAAAACAAAAACCATAACGTAAACGAAATAGAAAACGATATAGAAAACGATATGGAAAACGACATCGAAAACGAAATAGATAACTTACACGAAATCGAGAATGGAAACGAGATCGAAACGCAATCGAAATCGATAACAAGATCGTAAACGAAACTAAAACCAAAACGAAATCGAAACCGAAAACGCTATCGAAAACGAAATCGAAAACGAAAGTGAAACCGAAAACGAAATCGAAGTCGAAAACGAAGTCGAGATCAAAATCGAAATCGACAACGAAAACTTAAACGAAATTGATAACGAAAAAGAAACGAAAACGAAATCGAAAACGATGTAGAAAACAAAATCGAAAATGAAATCGAAAACGAAATCGAAAACCCTAACGAAATCGAAAACGAAAACCAAAACGAAAACGAAAACGAAATGGAAAACGATAACCAAAACGAAACCGAAATCAAAAACCACAACCAAAAAGAAATCGATATTGAAAACCATAACCAAAACGAAATTGATAACGAATAAGAAACGAAAACGAAATCGAAAACGATGTAGATAACAAAATCGAAAATGAAATCGAAAACGAAATCGAAATCGAACACCACAACGAAATCGAAAACGAAATTGAAATCGAAAACGAAATCGAAAACGAAATTGAAAACGAAATCGAAAACGAAATCAAAATCGAAAACCATAATGAAACCGAAAACGAAACGAAAACCAAAACGAGAACGAGATCGACAACGAAATCGAAATCAACAACGAAAACAAAAACCATAACGAAAACGAAATCGAAAACGAAATAGATAACGAAAACAAAATCGAGATCGGAAACGAGATCGAAACGCAATCGAAATCGAAAACAAGATCGAAATCGAACCAAAACCATAACGAAATCGAAACCGAAATAAAAATCGAAAACGAAATCAATAACGAAATCGTACACGCAATCGAAATCGATAACCATATCGAAATCGAAAACGAAATAGAAAACGAAATCGAAATTGAAATCGAAGATGAAACCGAAAACAAAATTGAAAAGCAAACGAAAATGAAAAACAAATGAAAACAAAACGAAATCGAAAATGAAAACTAAATCGAAAACGAAATGAAATCGAAAACCAAATCGAAATCGAAAGCAAAAACGAAATCGAAATTGAAAACGAAAAAGAAATCGAAAACGAAATCGAAAATTTAACCGAAAACGAAATCGAAATAGAAATCAAAAACGAAATTAATAACGAATCCAAAAACCAAAACGAAATCGAAAACGAATTCGAATATGAAATCGAAAACGAAATCGAAAAAGAAATCGAAAACGAAATCGAATATTTAACCGAAAACGAAATCGAAGTCGAAATTAAAAACGAATACGAAATCTAAGACGAAATCAAAAATCAAAACGAAATCGAAAACGAATTCGAAAATGAAATCGAAAACGAAATCGAAATCAAAAACCAAAACGAAATCGAAAACGAAATTGACAACGAAATCGAAAACGAAATCGAAAATGAAAACGAAAAAGAAACGAAAACGAAATTAAACGAAAACCAAAACGATATCAAAAACGCAAACGAAATCGAAACGGAAATCAAAAATGAAACCGATATCGAAAACGAAATCGAAAACCAAAACGAAAAAGGTAACGAAGTCGAAATCGAAAACGAAAACAAAAACAAAATCGAAAACGGAAAAGAAATCGAAAACGAAATCGAATATTTAACCGAAAACGAAATCGAAAAAGAATTCGAAATCGAAATTAAAAACGAAAATGAAATCTAAGACGAAAACAAAAACCAAAACGAAGCATAACGAAAGCCAAACCCATAGCGAAGTCGAAAACGAAATCGAAAACAAAAACAAAATCGAAAACGAAAAAGATCGAAAACGAAATCGAATATTTAACCGAAAACGAAATCGAAAACGAATTCGAAATCGAAATTAAAAACGAAAATGAAATCTAAGACGAAAACAAGAACCAAAACGAAACATATCGAAAGCCAAACCCATAGCGAAGTCGAAAACGAAATCGAAAACAAAAACAAAATCGAAAACGAAAACGAAAAAGAAATCGAAAACGAAATCGAAAATTTAACTGAAAACGAAATCGAAAACGAATTCGAAATCGAAATTAATAACGAATACGAAATCTAAGACGAAATCAAAAATCAAAAAGAAATCGAAAACGAATTCGAAAATGAAATCGAAAACGAAATCGAAATCAAAAACCAAAACCAAATCGAAATCGATAACGAAAACCAAATCGAAATCGATAACGAAAACGAAAATAAATCGATCACGAAACCGAAAGCGAAATCGAAATTGAAAACAAAAACGAAAACGAAATCGAAATTGAAATCAATAACGAAAACGAAATAGAAATCGAAATTGAAAACAAAAACGAAAACGAAATCGAAATTGAAATCAATAACGAAAACGAAATAGAAATCGAAATCGAAAACGAAATCGAAAATGAAATCGAAACGACAACAGTATCGAAATCGAAAAGGAAATAGAAAATGAAATCGAAAACGAGAACAATACCGAAAACGAAATCGTAAACGAAATCGAAATTGAAATCGAAAACGAAATTAAAAACGAAAACGATATCTAAGACGACATCGAAAACCAAAACCAAAACGAAATCGAAAACGATGTCCAAAACGAAAACGAAATCGAAAACCATAACCAAAACGAAAATAAATCGATCACGAAACCGAAAGCGAAATCGAAATTGAAAACAAAAACGAAAGCGAAATCGAAATTGAAATCAATAACGAAAACGAAATAGAAATCGATATCGAAATTGAAAACGAAATCGAAAACGAAATTGACAAGCAAATCAAAAACCAAACCGAAATCGAAAACGAAATTGACAACCAAATCGAAAACGAAATCGAAAACGAAATCAAAACGAAATCGAAAACGAATACCAAAACGATATCGAAAACGAAGTTGAAAACGATAAATAAATCGAAATCCAACATGAAACCGAAATCGAAAACGAAATTGAAATCGAAATCGAAAACGAAATCGAAAATGAAATCGAAAACGAAAACCAAATCGAAAACCATAATGAAACCAAAATCGAAACGAAATCAAAAACGATAACAAAAACCGAAATCGACAACGAAAACCAAATCCAAAACGAAAACGAAATCGAAAACGATATAGAAAACGAAATCGAAAATCGAAACAAACAAAGTGAAAACGAAATCGAAAATGAAATCGAAGACGATTTTATAAACGAAAACGAAATCGAAGACGAAATCAAACGAACTCGAAACGAAATCGAAAACGAAATTGACAACAAAATCGAAAACGAAACCAAAACATAATCGATAAAGAAATCGAAAACGAATACCGAAACGATATCGAAAACGAAAACCAAACCGAAAACGAAATCCAAAACGTAAGCGAGAACGAAATCGAAAGCGAAATTGAAATCGAAAACCAAATCTAAAAACCATAATGAAACCAAAAACGAAACGAAATCAAAAAAGATAACAAAAAACGAAAACGAAATCGAAATCGACAACGAAAACCAAAACCAAAACGAAAACGAAATCGAAAACGATATAGAAAATGAAATCGAAAATCGAAACAAACAAAGTGAAAACGAAATCGAAAATGAAATCGAAACGACAACAGTATCGAAATCGAAAATGATATCGAAGACGATTTTATAAACGAAAACGAAATCGAAGAGGAAATCAAAAACCAAAACGACATCGAAAACGAAATTGACAACCAAATCGAAATCGAAAATGAAGAAAAAGAAATCGAAAACGATATCGAAAATGAAACCGAAACAATATCAAAAACGAAATTAAAAACGAAAACGATATCTAAGACGAAATCGAAAACCAAAACCAAAACGAAAACAATATCGAAAACGATATCGAAAACGAATTCGAAAACGAAATCTAAAATAAACCGAAATCGAAATTGAACACGAAAACGAAATAGAAATCGAAATCGAAATTGAAAACGAAATTGAAACCGAAATTGACAACCAATTCGAAAACGAAAACGAAATTGAAAACGATAACTAAGTCGAAATCCATAATGAAACCGAAATCGAAAACGAAATCGAAAACGAAATCGAAAATGAAACCGAAAACGAAATCGAAATTGAACACGAAAACGAAATCGAAATTGAAATCGAAGACGATATTATAAACGAAAACGAAATCGAAATCGAAATTATAAACAAAATCGAAAACAAAAACCAAAAAAGAAATCGAAAACGAAAATCAAAACGAAAACGAATACCAAAACGATATCGAAAACGAAGTTGAAAACGATAACTAAATCGAAATCCAAAATGAAACCGAAAACCAAATCGTAAACCGAAACGAAAACGAATTCGAAAACAAATCGAATACGAAATCGAAAACGAAATCGTAAATGAAATCGAAATCGAAAACCATAACGCAATTGAAAACGAAAACCAAAACGAGAACGAAATCGAGATTGAAATCGAAAACGAAATCGAAAGCGAAAACGAATTCGAAAACGAAATCTAAAATAAACCGAAATCGAAATTGAACACGAAAACGAAATAGAAATCGAAATCGAAACCGAAATTGACAACCAATTCGAAAACGAAAACGAAATTGATAACGATAACTAAGTCGAAATCCAAAATGAAACCGAAATCGAAAACGAAATCGAAAACGAAATCGAAAATGAAAACGAAATCGAAATTGAAATCGAAGACGATATTATAAACGAAAACGAAATCGAATACGAAATCGAAATCGAAATTATAAACAAAATCGAAAACAAAAACCAAAAAAGAAATCGAAAACGAAAATCAAAACGAAAACGAATACCAAAACGATATCGAAAACGAAGTTGAAAACGATAACTAAATCGAAATCCAAAATGAAACCGAAAACCAAATCGTAAACCGAAACGAAAACGAATTCGAAAACAAATCGAATACGAAATCGAAAACGAAATCGTAAATGAAATCGAAATCGAAAACCATAACGCAATTGAAAACGAAAACCAAAACGAGAACGAAATCGAGATTGAAATCGAAAACGAAATCGAAAGCGAAAACGAAATCGAAAACGAAATCGATAACGATTTCGCAATTGAAACCGAAAACGAAATCGAAAGCCAAAACGAAAATGAAATCGAAATTTGGAACCATAACGAAATCGAAAACGAAATCGAAATCGAAATTATTAACGAAATCGAAAACAAAAACCAAAAACGAAATCGAAAACGAAATCGACAACGAAAACCAAATTCAAAACGAAAACGAGATCGAAAATCGAAACAAACAAAGTGAAAACGAAATCGAAAATGAAATCGAAACGACAACAGTATCGAAATCGAAAATGAAATCGAAGACGATTTTATAAACGAAAACGAAATCGATGAGGAAATCGAAAACCAAAACGAAATCGAAAACGAAATTGACAACCAAGTCGAAATCGAAAACGTAAACCAAAACGAAATCGAAAACGAATACCAAAACGATATCGAAAACGAAAACGAAATTGAAAACGATAACTAAATCGAAATCGAAAACCAAAACGAAATCGAAATCGAAAATGAAACCGAAACGAAATCGAATTCGATATCGCAAGCGAAATCGAAATCGAAACTGAAAACGAAATAGAAAACGAAATCGAAAACGAAATTGACAACCAAATCGAAAACGAAATCGAAAACGAAAATCATAACGAAAACGCATACCTAAACGATATCGAAAACGATGTTGAAAACGATAACTAAATCGAGATCCAACATGAAACCGAAAACGAAATCGAAAACCAAAACGAAAACGAAATCGCAATCGAAATTGAAAACGAAATCGAAAATGAAACCGAAAACGATAACCAAATCGAAAACCATAAAGAAACCATGAACGGAACGAAATCAAAAACGATAACAAAAAACGAAATCCAAATCGACAACGAAAACCAAATCCAAAACGAAAACGAAATTGAAGTCGAAAACGAAATTGAAAACGATAACGAAATTAAAGACGAAATCAAAAACCAAAACGAAATCGAAAACGAAATTGACAACCAAGTCGAAATCGAAAACGTAAACCAAAACGAAATCGAAACGAATACCAAAACGATATCGAAAACGAAGTTGAAAACGATAAATAAATCGAAATCCAACATGAAACCGAAAACGAAATCGAAAACGAAATTGAAATCGAAATCGAAAACGAAATCGAAAATGAAATCGAAAACGAAAACCAAATCGAAAACCATAATGAAACCAAAATCGAAACGAAATCAAAAACGATAACAAAAAACGAAATCGACAACGAAAACCAAATCCAAAACGAAAACGAAATCGAAAACGATATAGAAAACGAAATCGAAAATCGAAACAAACAAAGTGAAAACGAAATCGAAAATGAAATCGAAGACGATTTTATAAACGAAAACGAAATCGAAGACGAAATCAAAAACCGAAACGAAATCGAAAACGAAATTGACAACCAAATCGAAAACGAAATCGAAAACGAATACCAAAACGATATCGAAAACGAAGTTGAAAACGATAAATAAATCGAAATCCAACATGAAACCGAAAACGAAATCGAAAACGAAATTGAAATCGAAATCGAAAACGAAATCGAAAATGAAATCGAAAACGAAAACCAAATCGAAAACCATAATGAAACCAAAATCGAAACGAAATCAAAAACGATAACAAAAAACGAAATCGACAACGAAAACCAAATCCAAAACGAAAACGAAATCGAAAACGATATAGAAAACGAAATCGAAAATCGAAACAAACAAAGTGAAAACGAAATCGAAAATGAAATCGAAGACGATTTTATAAACGAAAACGAAATCGAAGACGAAATCGAAATCGAAATTATAAACAAAATCGAAAACAAAAACCAAAAAAGAAATCGAAAACGAAAATCAAAACGAAAACGAATACCAAAACGATATCGAAAACGAAGTTGAAAACGATAACTAAATCGAAATCCAACATGAAACCGAAAACGAAATCGAAAACCAAAACGAAAACGAAATCGCAATCGAAATTGAAAACGAAATCGAAAATGAAACCGAAAACGATAACCAAATCGAAAACCATAAAGAAACCATGAACGGAACGAAATCAAAAACGATAACAAAAAACGAAATCCAAATCGACAACGAAAACCAAATCCAAAACGAAAACGAAATTGAAGTCGAAAACGAAATTGAAAACGATAACGAAATTAAAGACGAAATCAAAAACCAAAACGAAATCGAAAACGAAATTGACAACCAAGTCGAAATCGAAAACGTAAACCAAAACGAAATCGAAACGAATACCAAAACGATATCGAAAACGAAGTTGAAAACGATAACTAAATCGAAATCCAACATGAAACCGAATACGAAATCGAAAACCAAAACAAAAACGAAATCGAAAACGAAAATCAAAACGAAAGCGAGAAGGAAATCGAAAACGAAATTGAAAACGAAATTGAAATCGAAATCGAAAATGAAATCGAAAACGATAACCAAAACGAAAACGAAATCGACAACGAAAACCAAATCCAAAACGAAAACGAAATCGAAAACGATATAGAAAACGAAATCGAAAGCGGAATCGATAACGAAAACAAAAACAAAATCGAAATTGAAGTCGAAACCGAAATCGCAATCGAAATCGAAAACGATATCGAGATCGGAAACGAGATCGAAACGCAATCGAAATCGAAAACAAAATCGAAAACGAAATCAATTATGAAACCGAGATCGAAAACGAAAACCAAAACGATATAAAAAACGAAATCGAAGTCGAAAACGAAATTGAAGTCGAAAACTAAAACCAAAACGAAATCGAAAATGAAACCGAAAACGGTTTCGAAAACCAAATCGAAAACGAAAACGAAAACAAAATTGAAGTCGAAATCAAAAACGATATCGAAAGCGAAATAGAAATCGAAATTGAAAACGAAATCGAAAACCAAATCGAAAACCGAAACGAAAACGAAATCGAGAACAAATCGAATACGAAATCGAAAACGAAATCGAAAATGAAATCGAAATCGAAAACCATAACGCAATCGAAAACGAAAACCATAACGAGAACGAAATCGAAATTAAAATCGAAAACGAAATCGAAAGCGAAATCGAAAACGATATCGAAAATGCCACCGAAAACGAAATTTTTAACGAAATCGAAAACGAAAACAAAACCCAAAACGAAATTAAAAACGAAAACGAAGTTAAAATCGAAAACGAAATCGAAAACGTAATTGAAATGGAAAACGAATTCGAAAACAAATCGAGAATGAAATTGAAATCAACAAACGAAATCGAAATTGAAGTCGAAAACGAAATTGGAATCGAAGACGAAAATGATACCGAAAACGAAAGCGAAAACCAAAACGAAAACCAAAACGATATCGATAACCAAAACGAAATCGAAATCAAATCGAAAACGAAATTGAAAACTAAATCGAAAACCAAAACGAAATCGAAAACGAAATTGATAACGAAAACGAAAACAAAATCGAGATCGATAACGAGATAGAAGCGCAATCGAAATCGAAAACGACATCGAAATTAAAATCGTAAACGAAATCGAAAACGAAATTGAAATCGGAAACGAAAATGAAACCGAAAACGAAATCGAAAACCAAAACGAAAAAGAAATCGCAATCGAAATTGAAAACGAAATCGAAAACCAAAACGAAATCGAAAACAAATCGAAAACGAAATCGAAAACGAAATGGAAATCCAAATTGAAAACGAAAGCGAAAACCAAAACGAAATCGAAAACAAATCGAAAACGTAATTGAAATCGAAATCGATAACGCAAACGAGATCGAAAACAAAATCGAGATCGGAAACGAGATCGAAACGCAATCGAAATCGAAAACAAAATCGAAATTAAAATCGTAAACGAAATTGAAATCGAAAACGAAAATGAAAACGAAAACTAAATCGAAAACTCAACCCAAAACGAAATCGAAGACGATATTGAAAACGAAATCGAAAACTAAACCAAATTGAAATCGTAAACGAAATCGAAATCGAGAACGAAATCGGAAACCAAAACGAAACCAAAACGAAATCGAATACCATAACGAAAACGAAATCGAAAACGAAATTGAAATCGAATACCAAAACCAAAACGAAATCGAAAACGATATAGAAAAAGAAATCGAAAACTAAACCAAATCGAAATCGTAAACGAAATCGAAAACGAAGTCGGAAACCAAATCGAAACCAAAACAAAAACGAAATCGAAAACCAAAACCAAAACGAAATCGAAATCAAAATCGAAAACGAAATCGAAAACCATAATATAACCAAAAACGAAACGAAAACGAAATCGAATTTGACAACGAAAACCAAAACCAAAACGATAACGAAATCGAAAACGATATCGAATTTGAAAACCCTAACGAAATCGAAATCAATAACGAAAACGAAATCGAAATCAAAATCCTGATCGGAAACGAGATCGAAGCGCAATCGAAATCGAAATCGAAATTAAAATCGTAAACGAAATTTAAATCGAAAACGAAATCGAAAACCGAAAACGAAATCGAAAACCAAACCCAAAACGAAATCGAAAATGAAACCAAGACCGAAATCGATAAACGAAAACGATAACCAAATCGAAACCAAAACAAAAACGAAATCGAAAACCAAAACCAAAACGAAATCGAAAACGAAAACGAAATCGATAACGAAATCGAAAATGACATCGATAACGAAAACAAAATCGAAAACCATTACGAAAACGAAAACGAAATTGAAATCGAACAAGAAAACCAAAACCGAAATCGAAAACGAAAACGAAGCTGATTAGCTAACTCCAAGCTAGTCCCGTGAACTTCCTTCAGGGAAAAATGCAACTAGATTCCAGACCAAACGCGGTGTTTCGTTCTTCAAGTATTTTCGACAACTGACTTTATTAAATGTAAATGGTTTTGACTTCTGCCTAGCGAGCATGCAAGCGCACAAGCAAAGAGAGCAACTACAAAACGAAATCGAAAACGATATTGAAAACGAAATCGAAAACTAAACCAAATCGAAATCGTAAACGAAATCGAAAACGAAATCGGAAACCAAATCGAAACCAAAACAAAAACGAAATCGAAAACCAAAACCATAACTAAACGAAATCGAAATCAAAATCGAAATCGAAATCGAAAACGAAATCGAAAACCATAATGAAACCAAAAACGAAACGAAAACGAAATCGAATTTGACAACGAAAACCAAAACCAAAACGAAATCGAAATCGAAAACGATATCGCAAACCAAAACGAAATCGAAAACGAAATCGAAAACGGAAACCAAAACGAAATCGAAAACGAAATCGAAAATGAAATCGAAAACGAAATTGAAATCGAAAACCATAACGAAAACGATAGCGAAAACGAAAACGAAATCGAAAATGATACCGAAAACGAAAACGAAATTGAAATCAAAGTCGAAAACGAAATCGAAAACGAAATCGAAAACCTTAGCGAAAACGAATTCGAAAACGAAAACAAAAACCATAACGAAATAGAAAATGAAACCGAAAACGATATCGAAAACCATAATGAAATTGAAATTGAAAACGAAATCAAAATCGATAACCTAAACGAAATCGAAAACGCAAATGAAACCGAAAACGAAATCGAAAACGAAATCGAAGACCAAATCGAAAACCATAACAATAACCAAAACCAAAACGAAATCGAAATCGGAAACCATAACGAAATCGAAAATGAAATCGAAAACGAAATCGTGAACGAAATGGAAAACGAAATCGAAAAAGAAAACGAAAACCAAATAGATATCAAAAAGCGAAATCGAAAACGAAATCGAAAACGAAATCGGAAACCAAATCGAAACCAAAACAAAAACGAAATCGAAAACCAAAACCATAACTAAACGAAATCGAAATCAAAATCGAAAACGAAATCGAAAACCATAATGAAACCAAAAACGAAATGAAAACGAAATCGAATTTGACAACTAAAACCAAAACCAAAACGAAATCGAAAACGATATCGCAAATCAAAACGAAATCGAAAACGGAAACCAAAACGAAATCGAAAACAAAATCGAAAATGAAATCGAAAACGAAATTGAAATCGAAAACCATAACGAAAACGATAGCGAAAACGAAAACGAAATCGAAATCGAAAACGAAATTGAAATCAAAGTCGAAAACGAAAACCAAAACGAAATCGAAAACGAAATCGAAAACCTTAGCGAAAACGAATTCAAAAACGAAAACAAAAACCATAACGAAATAGAAAATGAAACCGAAAACGATATCGAAAACCAAAATGAAATTGAAATTGAAAACGAAATCAAAATCGATAACCTAAACGAAATCGAAAACGCAAATGAAACCGAAAACGAAATCGAAAACGAAATCGAAGACCAAATCGAAAACCATAACAATAACCAAAACCAAAACGAAATCGAAATCGGAAACCATAACAAAAACCAAAGCGAAGTCGAAAACGAAATCGAAAACGATATCGAAAACAAAATCGTAAACGAAATCGAAAATGAAACCGAAAACGTAATCGATAACGATATCGAAAACGAAAACCAAAACGATATCAAAAACGAAAACGAAATCGAAAATGATACCGAAATCGAAAACGAAATCGAAAACGAATTCGAAAACCAAAACGAAATCGAAGTGGAAAACGAAATCGAAAGCCATAACCAAAACGAAATCGAAAACGTAACGAAATCAAAAACGAAAACCAAGACGCAATCGATCAGTAGCCTGAATTGCTCTTTCAGGTTGATAAGATGATATGGATGGAAGTATACTGAACTCAGCTTCCATTTGGAAATCAGTTACTCTTGAGGCTACTGTAGTCTGGACCGTGTGCTCAGTGGATGAATTTGACTTCCCGATTCCAAGTAATCGAACCTCTTTTCTTACCCTCTGAAGATTTAAAGCAGAGATGGGCATGCACACATATCGACACACTTTTCACACGCATACAAGCACAATTTGCGTGCGCCCCATTCGTGTTCTATAAATAGCTTTCAATGCTTATAGCGTACGTGTGATTTAGTGCAGTCGGCCGCGGCAGAGTCGTATGCACACGAGGCAGCGCGCGCTGCCTTGTGTGCATTGGAACGTCGCGACGTGCCCATCTCTGATTTAAAGTATTC